>SEYY01004505.1:12500-20000 GCA_009176605.1 Armadillidium nasatum
GGGTTCATCCGATCACATTCTTATCTCTGTATCTTGTTCTGTCTCTTCAAGTCTTCCGCAAGAACGGCCCCCGCCTTCGGCGAGGAGACGTTTCTGGCATTTCGGTGCCACTAACTGGTCTGACTTGCGGTTGTACTTCTCTGATTTTCCATGGAATGATTACTGTTTTCGTGGGAGAGGTCCCTCTGAGTGTGCTTAGCGCATAACCGAGGTGATTCTCTCTGGCATGGAGGCGTACATTCCATATTCTTTACCTTCTACTAAACCTAACAAACCTTGGTTTAACTCTGCTTGTTCTCGTGCTATCCGCCACAGGGATGCTGCCTTCAGAGATTACCGTCGTCTTCAAACTCCAGAAACTCATGCAACTTATATTTCATCCCGGAATCGTGCAAAATCTATTCTCCGTAATACTAAAAACTCCTTTCTCCGCTTAAAATGCAACAATCTTTCTGGCTCTACATCTTCACGCCCTTTCTGGCATTTTGCAAAAAATGTCAACTCTAACTTTGCTTCTTCCTCTTTCCCTCCTTTAGTATCTTCTGACGGTACAACTGCCGTTTTGCCTTCCTCTAAAGCTGAACTCTTCGCTCAAACTTTTGCTTCTAATTCAACCTTAGACGATTCCGGAGCTGTTCCTTCTCCTTCAACCCCCTCCAACTCGTTTATGCCTAAAATTGTAATTTCTTCTAAAGACGTCATTTCTGCTCTCTCTGAGCTTAATACTAAGAAGGCGTACGGTCCTGACGGTATCACTCCTGTGGTTCTCAAAACTTGTGCTTCCGAGCTTGCACCCTGCCTTGGTAAACTTTTTCGTCTTTGTCTTTCTACTTCAACCTTCCCTTCTTGCTGGAAACGTGCGCTCATTCAGCCTGTGCCGAAGAAGGGGGACCCCTCTCAACCATCTAACTATCGTCCCATTTCTTTAACCTCCGTTCTTTCTAAAGTTTTCGAATCTATCCTTAACAGGAAGATTTAGAAACATCTCAATTCTTCTAATCTTATCTCTGATCGCCAGTATGGCTTTCGTAAGAAACGCTCTACTGGTGATCTCCTTTCCCTTCTCTCTGACTCTTGGTCCTCCGCTCTTCGGCATTTCGGTGAATCTTTTGCTGTTGCGCTAGACATATCGAAAGCTTTCGATAGAGTCTGGCACAAAGCTTTGATTTCCAAACTTCCCTCTTTCGGAATCTATCCTTCTCTCTGTGACTTTCTCTCTGATTTCCTTTCTGGTCGTTCTATAGCATCAGTTGTAGACGGCCACTGTTCTTCCTTTAAATCTATTAATAGTGGTGTTCCTCAAGGATCTGTACCTATCTCCAACTCTTTTTCTACTTTTCATTAATGACATTCTCTCTGTATTACTTCATCATCCTATCCACTCCTATGCTGATGACTCCACCCTTCATTACTTCTTTTCAATTTGAAAGACGCCCTTCCCAACAGCAGTTACTAGACGCAAGAAGGGTGGCCTTGGAGCAACTGACCTCTAATCTTTCTCGTATTTCTAATTGGGGCAGAGAGAACATGGTCTGTTTTCAATGCCTCAAAAACTCAATTCCTCCATCTCTCTACTCGACACAATCTTCCACACAATTATGATATCTTCTTCGAAAACACTGCAACTCAAACCTTCATCTGTTCTTAATATTCTCGGTGTTTCTTTTTCTCGTGATCTTTCTTGGAAAGATCACATTACTTCTCTTTCTAAACAAGCTTCTAAGAGGTTAGGTGTTCTGAGGCGCCTTCAGTATTTCTTCACTCCACCCCAGTTGCTTGCTCTGTATAGGGGTGTTGTTCGCCCTTGTATGGAGTATGCTTCGCATATCTGGGGTGGTTCCACACATACAGCTCTCCTAGAGAAAGTGGAGTCTAGGGCATTTCGTCTCATCAACTCTCCTGCTCTTACTAACTCTCTTCAATCTCTTTCTGCCCGTCGAATTGTTGCGTCACTCTCTCTTACTATCGCTATTACAATGGACACTGCTCTTCTGAACTCTCTCGTCGCATACCTCCTCCACTGAGAAGGGCTCGTGCGACTCGACTTTCCACACAGTCTCATCCTTTCTCTGTTCAACTCTCTGACCCCAGACTTAACCGCTATGCTCTGTCCTACATGTACTCTACTGGTAAAGTCTGGAACACACTCCCTTCTTCTATTTTTTCCAACTTCCTATGACTTACACACCTTCAAACGTCGTGTATCAGGTCATGTCGGCCTTTAATTTGACCAGTTTCCGTCCCCCCTCTGGTGGAACTTTAGTAGGCTCTGGCCTTTGCGCACGAGTGATATAAAATATATTATATATATATATATATATATAGCTATATAATATATATATTATATATATATAATATATATAAATATATATATATATTATAGGACATAATGAATTACTCCGGCTTACCCTGCACCTTTTTTTTCATTATTTCTGCAACATTCGCGGTCTTTTCTAATCTTTGTCGAACACCATACTCTTTTCTTCAAAACCTCATCTCTTGTTCTCAGCTGAGACTAACGTGCTTGTTTGCGCTGATAGCAAACCTTATTATGTTACCTCCTTATCTCTATCCTCAATTTTCAGGAAAAAGTGGATGTTGCGCATATGGGAACAACAGCATAAGCTCTCTTGCAAACCTACTACTAAATTTATGTGTTCTGTCAAATTATCTCCTAATATTACTAACAATAAAAAATTCTTCGACTATTAAACTTCAAAATAGAGCACATTCTATCTTCTTCTCCTTTCTCTGAAATCATCATTTTAGGTGATTTCAATGTTCACCATCGCCAACGGCTTTCATCTAGTTCTCCTGATCCAGCTGGTGAACTCGCCTACGACTTTTCTTTCCAGAACAACCTTGAGCTATTAGTGAAACTCCCTACCCGTATCTCTGACCGATTGGTGATGAACCCAACATACTTTATTTTTTCTTAACATATTTCCTTTCTCCTTATACTGTTAAACTCTTTCCTCCTCTGGGTTCCACCGATTACCTTCTTATCTCCGTTTCTTGTTCTGTCTCTTTAAGTCTTCCGCAAGAACGGCCCCCGCTTTCGATGGTAAGAAGTTTCTCACACTTCAATGCTGCTAAATGGTCTGACTTTCGGTTGTACAACTCTGATTTCCCATGGAATGATTATTGTTTCCGTGGGAAGGATCCCTCGGAAAGTGCAGAGCGTATAACCTAGGTGATCCACTCTGGCATGGAGGAGTACATTCCATATTCTTTCCCTTCTACTTACCTAACAAACTCTACTTGTTCTCGTGATATTCGCCGCAGGGATGTTGCCGTCAGGTATTACCGTCGTCTTCAAACTCTTGAAACTCATTCAACTTATATTTCATCCATCGTGCAAAATCTATTCTTCGTGACACCGAAAACACTTTTCTCCGTCGTAAATACAATAATCTTTCTGATTCCTCTTCCTTCCGCCCTTTCCGACAAAAAAAAAAAAAAAACTCACTCACTCTTTTGAGATCTATTTTTGACTTTCTCTCTGATTCCCTTTCTGGTCGTTCTAAATCATTTGTGTAGACGACCACTGTTCTTCCTTTAAATTTATAAATAGTGGTGTTTCTCAGGGATCTGTACTATCTCCAACTTTTTTTCCTACTTTTCATTAAAGACATTCTCTCTATTACTTCATCATCTATCCACTCCAAAGCTAATGACTGCACCCTTCATTACTTCTTTTACCATGAAAGACGCCCTTCCCAAATGCAGTTAGTTGACGCAAGAAGGGTGGCCTTGGAGCAACCGACCTCTAATCTTTCTCGTATTTCTAATGGGGACAAGGAGAACATGATCTTTTTCAATATCTCAAAAACTTAATTCCTCCATCTCTCTACTAGACAGCATTCCACACAAGTATGATATCTTATTCAAAAACACTCCACTCAAACTTTCATTTGTTCTCAATATTCCTAGTGTTTCTTTTTCTCGTGATCTTCTTGAAAGGATCACATTACTTCTCTTTCTAAGCAAGCTTCTAATAGGTTAGGTGTTGTTCGCCCCTGTATGGAGTACGCATCACACATCTGAGGTGGTTCCACATACATATACCTCTTCTCGAAAAAGTGGAGTCTAGGCCTTTTCGTCTTATAAATTTTTTTTCTCTTACGTATTCTAAAGTCTCTTTCTGCCCGTCGAATTGTTGCGTCACTCTCTCTATACTATCGCCATTACAACGGACACTGCTCTTCTGAATTCTCATGACGCATACGTCGTCCACTGAGAAATGCTCGTGTGACACGTATTTCTAAACAGTCTCATCCTTTCTCTTTCCAACTCTGACCCTAGTGTTAACCGCTATGCTCAATCTTACATGCACTCTACTAGTAAAGTCTGAAGTACACGCTCTTTATCTGTTTTACCAACTTTCTTTGACCTGCACATTTTTAAATGCCGTGAGTTTGATTCTGTTATTCATCACTCTGGTGGAAATCGGTAGGCCTCTGCCCTTTGCCAGCCAAAGGATATATATATATATATATATATATATATATATATATATATATATTATATATATAATATATATATATATATATATATATATATATATATATATATATATATATATATATATATATATATATATATATATATATATAATATATATATATATATATATATATATATATATATATATATATATATATGTAAAACGATTTCCCATAAAATTTCCGAATAAAACATTCAACACGAATAAATTTGGATTTGAAATAATGGGCAAAATTTATCCTTGTAAGAATTTTTCCCCAAATATGTAAATTTTACCCCAAATGACACGGATGCCATTCATTTCACCCGCAAAGCAAAATAGAGAAAGATCTAAAATATAAAGGTAAAAATTCCTAAACAGAGAGAGAGAATAATCGTAGTAATAATAATAATAATAATAATAATAATAATAATAATAATAATAATAATAATAATAATAATAATAATAATAATAATAATAATAATAATAATAATAATAATAATAATAATAATAATAATAATAATAATAATAATAATAATATAATAATAATAATAATATATAATATATAATAATAATAATAATAATAATAATAATAATAATAATAATAATAATAATATATTATTATTATTATTATTATTTATTATTATATTATTATTATTATTATTATTATTATTATTATTATAATTTTTTTTTTTTTTTTTTTTTTTTTTTTTTTTTTTTTTTTTTTTTTTTTTTTTTTTTTTTTTTTTTTTTTTTTTTTTTTTTTTTTTTTTTTTTTTTTTTTTTTTTATCTCTTCTCTCTCTTCTCTCTCTCTTTTTCTCTCTCTCTCTCTTCTCTCTCTCTCTCTCTCTCTCTCTCTCTCTCTCTCTCTCTCTCTCTCTCTCTCTCTCTCTCTCTCTCTCTCTTCAAATATTCTTTAAAAACGAAAGCATACTCCATAACCATATGCAAATAATAAAACGGTCGCATTGTGCGTCTGGGTCTTCGCAATTCGCGTTTGAGAGCATTTATTCGAGGATGCTTCGGGGAACACATAAAAAAAAACACATAAAAAAATTGTATAAAGAAGATAGAATCCATTTTCCGACAAAATGCGTGAATGTTAAAGTCTTTCATTTCAATTCACTGATCACAGAGAGACTCTTAAAAATAAAATAGCGAAATAGAATAAAATAAAAAAATAAAAATAAATATAAATAGCACTGTGGTCTTTGTACAAGGACGTAATATTAATGAAATCCATAAATGGAATAGGCTTATATATATATATATATATATATATATATATATATATATATATATATATATATATATATATATATATAATATATATATATATATATATATATATATATATATATATATATATATATATATATATATATATATATATATATATATATATAATATATACTATATATATATATATCGCCCCCAGGAAGGGTTTTTAGCCCTCTCAGTAGGTTCATTCGGAGGATGAACCAAGGGTTTCACGGGCCAACGGCAAACATCCGCTGGCAGGCCAGGTCTATCACGGATGCCGACTTTGATCCCACCTGCAGTAAGCATTCTCCAGATATATATATATATATATTATATATATATATATATATATATATATAATATATATATATATATATATATATATATATATATATATATATATATATATATATATATATATACGATTTCCATAAAATTTCCGAATAAAACAATAAAGTCTGCAGAAACTTGAAAATGTTACGCCGTCGAGGTTGCAATTATCTGTGTTACTGAAATTCAACAAAAACAGGTTCAGGAACCCTGGTTCAACGTGGAAAACAATTCATGTTTAAGTCCAAATAAGGATAAAAATTGATTTTCAACTGTACGTTGTGCTTACTGAAGTCTGGTAATCAAGGGGCTCAACCCAAGCCTCAACAACTTTAAGTAGCACATCAAGAGGATCCAGCTCATGAATTTGAGGAAATGGTCAAAGCAGCTGCATCTCGTAGAAAAAGTTAGTCAGAGGCCTTTTTTTCAGTTGTAATAACAGCATTTCGGTAATATCAAGCCTGTTTTCGTCTCACAGAATCAAGAAAACACTCTAGAATATCACAGATTGGAGATTTTTGGCATCGTTGCTATTGGCGTACCTTAGACAGCTATGGATCAAAGGGTAGTGGACCGTCCATAGATAAGATGATGATACTCCACGTTGCATTTTTACATACTCGAGTTGCTGAAGAAGCTGAACCCCTGCAAGATTTCCATTTCGTGGAGGACACTGGACAGGCGAATGGTTAATTCACATACTTACTTGAAGCAGTCCTTGATCAGGAAATTAGCATATCTTTTATCATTTTTATACTTGAGTTAGTTTATATACAAAAAATTTAAATTTTAACTTTAAAAATAAAAATTTTTAATATTTGTTTTTCTCGAAAGTTCAGAGTATCTGTTGTGATCAGAGGATGATCACCATAGCTGATTGCTGGTTTGCTCCCAAAGCAACCTGGGCATGACTGGGCATCCCCATCCCCATCATCAAGCAGAGACAAGCAATCATTATTCATGTGAATCAAGCTGAAAGGTCATAAAACCTATAATGTTTTTGCACAAAACATGATCAACGATCTCCACGAATGCCACAATGAGAAAAAAGTCATCAGATTTCATTGCTGATATTATATTAATATTAGATTAAATCAGCATTAGTCAATCAGTTTCACCAAAAATTTGTATTAAAAAAATTCTTAAATAAGTTTTAGATTACTTTTATTTACAATCAAATTCAATTTCAATGTTTAATACTTTCAATTTTTTAAACAACTTAGAAGAATGTCTTTATTTTTGAACTACCAGACAATGACAGGAGCATTTTTAAAGGGCTATGTCCAGTTTGGGGCAGACGCTGACACACTGCCAGATCTGCCAGTGGCTCAGACTGCCCTGTTGATTGGATCTCGTGGACGAGCAGGAGTTGGAGTATATCTCCCAAGCTATTCGCAATCCCATTAACCAGCTAGACCAC
>SEYY01004505.1:25000-27500 GCA_009176605.1 Armadillidium nasatum
GCCTGTCTTCGTTCATCTCTACTCTCTATGACTTAATACTACTACTTATCTCTACAACGTGAGGTTTGGGCACTATCTTTTTTCTATAGGTACTACAATGGCAGGTGCTCGTGGGAATTGGCCTCTCGCATTCCTCCACCGATGGGTCGTCCTCGTTGCACAAGGGGTGCCCTTCTTTTGCACAAATTTTGTGTGGATGTAGGAAACCCCAGGCTACCCCGTTGTGGTGCCTCCTTCTTTCCAGCCACCTTTTGGGCATTTTACCTCACAACTTGTATTTAGAGATAGATATCTAAAATGTCTTACTATGAAACTTTAGCTATACCCTTCTTCTAGAGTTCCTGAAAATTTGGACTAGTCGGTCAAGAAAAAAAATGTTATATCGAAAGAAGTGAAAGGGAATGTATCTTAAAATCTATAAAAGTTACATAAATTTGACAAGAATTCGAAAATACGTATCTCCTCCAATAATGGAGAGGTTCCAAAAAATTTGTTTTGTACTTCACATAGTAAAAATTTGCATTTCCAATCATAATGCCTCTTGTTGCACATTCCAATCAATTCGGTCTCGTTTTCATTTACATATTCTACCCCAAATGGCCCTACTGTTCTATTCACACTTCTATTTCCCACCCTCACTTCAAGTCCCCCATCAAACATATATGATATCTATTATCAAAACTTTCCACACACCCACTCAGATTCTCCCAGAATGCCTCTCTCTCCCTTCGATTTGCTTTGCACCCACCACCAGTGCATAAGCACATGTAAAAACCCAATACTCCCTCTGTAATTTTAATTTTGACCAGGCTATTCTGGTTCTCATACTTCCACTCCTTTCACACATCTTCACTACTCATATTTCATACAAATTGCCACTCCCTCCCTTGCTCTACCCCTCTCATTCACTCCAGAAAATATCCCTTTGTACTTCCCAAATGATACATTCCTCTCACTTTTTAATTTCGCTTCTATCAATGCCAGCAAATTCATCCCCCTTTCCTTCATCATCATCCCCACTTCCTATCTTTTCTCTTCTTTATTCACTCCTCTTACATTTAATATATATATATATATATATATATATATATATATATATATATATATATATATATATATATATATATATATATATATATATATATATATATATATATATATATATATATATATATATATATATATATATATATATATATATATATACATGCATATTAAAAATTTAAATTTCGCAGTTTAGACGGGAATTTTTAAGAGTTTAGTTACGGAAATAAATTTATGAATATTAAACTCTCTTTTTAAAAAATTGCTCGCAATATTAAATACCAAAATTTAGTTTTTTGTTTATTTTCTCGTAAAACCATTTAAACTGTATAAAATTCCACTAAATTTAAAATGGTGACGTCAAAGAAAATCGTCTAAAATCGAGTCCCTCCCCAAAAGAACTTAATTTTTTTTTTTTCAAAAAATAAAATATATATTATATATATTATATATATATATATATATATATATATATATATATATATATATATATATATATATATATATATATATATATATATATATATATTATATATATATATATATATATATATGCTTGAATCTAGGTACAAGTATAGTACTTTTACTAAAGAAAAACTCTTGAGTACTTGCTTTCAAAAATCAAAAGTAGTTATACCTGTATTGAGCCTAATGTAATTGGACTAAATCAAGTACTTTTAAATACAAGTTAAATTTTAGAAATAAAATTTTTAAAAAACGTATAATTTATTGATATATCTTACTTTCGCGATTTAATGAAAGCAGACAATCCTCACTTTCAGATGCCAACATGTAAACAAATTTCATTTGAGAATGCAGTCTCTCTCTCTTCTCTCTTCTTCTTCTTCTTCTTCTTCTTCTTCTTCTTCTTCTTCTTCTTCTTCTTCTTTTCAGACGATACAAAAATTGGAAATCGCATAACTTGCAAAAATGATTATCAAGTACTCCAAAGTGATTTGAATAAAATAGTCAATTGGTCAAAAACATGGCAAATGAAATTTAATATTGATAAATGTAAGGTTTTACATTTCGGTAGCAGGAATATCGAATATAATTATGTTATAGGTGACTCATATATCAAAGTTGTCGATGAGGAAAAGGATCTTGGAGTTTTAATCAGTAAGGATTTAAAATTTGCAAAACAATGTGCTGATTCTGTTAAGAAGGCTAATAAAGCTTTAGGTTTCATTGCAAGAAATTTTGAATATAAATCTAAAAATATAATACTTCCTTCTTTATAAATCGTTAGTTAGACCTCATCTGGAATACGCGGTACAGTTTTGGAGTCCATATCTCAAAAAAGACATAGATAAAATCGAAAGTATTCAAAAAAGGGCAACTAAATTAATACCAGAATTGAGAGGTAAATCGTATGTGCAACGTTTACGAGAACTAGATATACATTTTCTTAGAAACAAGAAGATTGAAGAGGAAAATTAATAGAAGTATTTAAAAT
>SEYY01004505.1:40000-47500 GCA_009176605.1 Armadillidium nasatum
TTCATTCCTTTATGTTGTGATTCATTTTAGTGAGAAATGAAATGTGCTTTTATTCTATTATTGTAAATGGACTACTCGTTTGTGTGTATATATATATATATATATATATATATATATATATATATATATATATATATATATATATATATATATATATATATATTATATATATATATATATATATATATATATATATATATAATAAAAAAAAAAAAAAAAAAAAAAAAAAAAAAAAAAAAAAAAAAAAAAATTAATTTAATTTAATTTTTAAATTTAAATTTTTTAATTTTAATCTTTTTTCTTTCTTTTTTCTTCCTTTTTTTTTTTTTTTTTTTTTTTTTTTTTTGCATTTGAAATATTTATTGATGTTCTACACAATTCAGTTCAGCTGCAAATTATCAAAGTAATACGATAAATTTTAATAAAAATTTTAATTTTTAGATGTGAATAAAAAAAATTTTTTTTTTCTTTTCAGAAAGTGGAGTTAAAACAGAAAATTAATTAAAAATTAATTAAAAAAATTAATTAACTAAAAAGTTAATTTTTTCACAGAAAAACAAAATAACTTTTTAAATATTACAAATCAGAAAAGGGTTATCGTAGGAGCAAAGTTTATAAGAATTTTCAAACGACGGCTAAACGTTGACAGGTTAAGAGCCTTATTGAAGAATTTGACCAATCCGGATATGTTGACAGAAAAACTGAGATGGAAACCTAAACTAAAAATGAAATTGATGAGAAAATACTTAATCAAGAAGAAAATTCTTGAACGAATGAAATACCTGAAGAAACTTCAAAGTGCTCTGGAATTTCTAAAAAGCAGGTTAAAAATTAAACAAGATTTTAACTTCAGAAACAAATATACGACGAAATATTGCGTGATAATGAAAAATTTAATGGAGTTGAACTTGCCCAAAAATTTTGTTGAAAATTTTATCTCAGAACGGCAGAGGCTAAGAGATGTTGATAATGACATAACTAAAAATTGTATTTCAGAAGAGTGGCTAGTTCCATTAAATTTAATATATCTACAAAACTAATGTTCTCCGTTGTTGTCAGTTTATAAACTTGGTCAAACATCAATACATTTTGTTAAACCTGGAGTAAAATGTAAAGGGGAGGACTATCAAAACATTTGTTTGGCCAGACTGATGCCATATATGGAATCTTTACTAACTCAAGAACATTTCTCTTTTAAAACGGAATTGAAAAACAGATCACACTGCAAAATATAAAGATACTGCGACTTAAATATAGAGGCCTGTCCCTGAATTTATCAAGCCTGAGAACTGCCCACAAAATTTAAATCTAACATAAAACCTATTTTTTTGATACAAGGGAAAACTTTTCTCAGCGGGAGCATCGTAAAAGAAAAACGAAAAATGTTTCCAATTTGAAAAAAAAATCCTTTGCCAGTAGAACGAATTAAATATCTTAAAAAATAAATTGGCAAAGAAACTGATCAAAGAAGAACTAAACAAAAAATTGGCAAAACTTAATGAAAAACACAATGAACATTTTTTTTACAGGATACATGAATGTTGCAAAACATGTAAAGCTGTTTATTATTTTAAATAATAATTAATAAAAAAAAACAATATATATTATAAATATATATATATAATATATATACTATATATGGAAATATTTTTTTTTTTACTTTCAGTTTAAGAAGCATAAAAAAAAAAAATTGGCATAAAAAATATTAACTGTTAAATCACTATATATATATATATATATATATATATATATATATATATATATATATATATATATATATATATATATATATATATATATATATATATATATATATATATATATATATATATATATATATATATATATATATATATATACAAAGACAAAGACAAATTGCTTCGAATTGGTTCTCACTTGAAGTTAAATGTAAATATTTAAAGAATTCTAAAAATAAAACGATCTGTTTTTAAGAGTTGCAAAAGAAATTCTAATTAAAACTCTTTAAAAAATCAATTTAATGTTTAATTAAAACCCTAACGAAAAAACTTTCAGTGTTATTTTATTTGTAAAATAAAAAAAAAAAGGAATTAGTTATTTTTTTTTACTTTAAATAAAAATTGGTTTTTCCCTTAGAAAAATATATTGTCCTTATATATATATATATATATATATATATATATATATATATATATATATATATATATATATATATATATATATATATATATATATATATATATATATATATATATATATATATATATATATTATTTTTGTGCGTGTACGCGCGATTTCATTCGTGCGTACATGCGTGTCGGTGTTTGCTTGTGAGTGTGTGTGTGTTTGTGTGTGTGTGTGTGTGTGTGTGTGTGTGTGTGTATGTGTGTGTGTGTGTGTGTGTGCACGCCATTATTTACATTTCCCTCTGCTTAGTTTCGGAAATCTTCTAATTTTTAATATTTTCCTTTCCACTTTTTTCGCATCGCAACTCTAAACAAATTTATCTTTACAATTAACTAAATTGCAACTTCTGATTATATGACAAAACTTTTCCATATATTATATATATATATATATATATATATATATATATATATATATATATATATATATATATATATATATATATATATATATATATAATATATATATATATATATATATTATTATTATTATTATTACAATGTTATAACCGCAGTAAATAAATTGGAAATAATAGAACAGTTACGGGAAGATAAAGAAAAGTTTCCTCCTCTGGGATTGAACCACCGTAAGTTGCGACTGAGAACAACAAAAGCTCGACTCTCTACGACTCTTAAGAACGAGAGAAGGACAGTGTGAAAACATGTTGATATTGCCTTGACTGGAGCTCGTCTGCTTGAAATTGATCTTAAATATCTGTTCTTTGATTTCAAGGATAGCTCAGCGGTAGAGCGATGAGCTTTTTGTTGTTCTCATTCGGAATATGCGATGGTTCAACCCCAGAGGAGGAAATTTTCTTAATCATCCTGTAACTGTTCTATTATTTCCAACTATATATATATATATATATATATATATATATATATATATATATATATATATATATATATATATATATATATATATATATATATATATATATATATATATATATATATATATAATATATATATATATATACTTATACTTCTCCAACATTAGATTGCTTAGACTTTTATATATTAAGAAACTTACAATGAGATGATATAAATACTTTTACGTATTTAAAAGAGAATGGTAAAAATATAAGTGTTGTAACCCATATACGAGGAGCATCCGAAAATGGGCTTTATGCGTGTCACATAAATTATTTGTCTTCAATTTTTCTGCTGTGTGGGTTAAAAGACATATTTTTAATCTCTCTCTTACGATGCTATATAACATTACATACAAAAGGAAAATAATAATAATAATAATAATAATAATAATAATAATAATAATAATAATAATAATAATAATAATAATAATAATAATAAACTTACCTGTTCGACCCAAACATTTGATGTCATAATTTGATTCTTCAAGTTCTGCAATATATATATATATATATATATATATATATATATATATATATATATATATATATATATATATATATATATATATATATATATATATATATATATATATATATATATATATATATATATATATACATATATATATGGTGAGTTGGGAAAAACGCACCAAACTTCGAAAATTTGTATGACTAAAAAACTCAAAAGTTGTAATCCGATTTTCATTGTTGTCAAATTAAGCTTCCCAAAGGTTTAAGTATAATGAAGCAGGCTAACTCCCGTTTATTTGAAGTGTATATTTAATTTTCAATAAATTTTCAATGTTTCTTCATGGACCTCTAAACATTTTCTGGCTCGTCTGCGAATATCAATTTGTTGCTCTCCAAAATTCTTCTCGCTTCTCATTTAAGTGAGCTGCAGCATTCAAAATACGGCGAATTAGTGCACCTCGAATGTCTGCCTCACCTTTCAAACAGTTTCATAAACAGAAATCCATTGGTGTGAGGTCTGAAGAACTTGGAGGCCAACTAGTAGGCCCATCTAGACCAATCATTATTCTGGAGAAGTTGTAATTAATTATTGTGTGACCTGAAGAGAAAAATGTGGAGAGGAGCCATCTTGCTGTATTTCTTGTATTTAAAGGAGCATTTTCAAATAGAAAAATTTTAAAAAAAAATTCAAACAATCTTCTCCTGTTAGGCGATTCTCAATAATGAAAGGACCAATTTAATGATTATCGATAATCCTACACCACATCTTAACTAAAAAACAATACTGAAAATCTTTTCGAAGATTCAGAGGGCATTTTCGTCGGACCATCCAGGAGAGTTGAGGGTATTTTCGACGCCGATACCAGTGAATATTTCTTCATTAAAAGTAATTATCGAACCAAATAACGATTATCGATTATCCATTGAAAATATAGCATGCGTCTAGTATAGTCTCTTGATTGTAGGTGCTTACAAGCTGTAGGTGGTATGGATATAAACCCTGTTCGTGCAATGTGCGGGCCATTCTTCCTTAAGGATTTTCAAGTTGAGCAGCAATTCTTCGTGAGCTAGTCGTAGGGCTCTGTTTCATTAAATTCAGAATGATTTCTACTTCATTTACATCTTGTCTACTGGCACATTCAGATGTGAGTGAGCACCGAGCAGTCTACAGGGTTCACATGCGCAATATGTTGAAAGTTTGAACACATAGGTACGTTTTTATCCGGAATTCTATGTAGCGGAAACCGTTGACGATACTATTCAACCGCAGCTATATCCTTTCCGTTGAGAAAATCATAAACAAATATCTTATTCGTGTATTCCAGATTTGAATAGACGTGTGATATTGTCTATCACTTTTGTCACGGTTGTCACGCAAAATAATTCACAACTGACAAGTGATTAGTCGAAAAATTACAATTTTTTAAAGTGTTGTTTACCATATGTTTGTCTAATTGATCGGTTGTTTAAACTTAAACCTTTAGAACGCTATAATTCGAAAACAAATGAAAATAGGATTACATCATTTGGTTTTTTTTTTTAGTCATACATTTCACTGTAGAATACACTCCAAGAGTTTGATGCGTCCTCCCGACTCACCCGGTATATATATATATATATATATATATATATATATATATATATATATATATATATATATATATATATATATATATATATATTATATATATATATATATATATATATATATATATATATATATATATATAAAGGAAATTGAGAAATCATGCAAGAGACTGAAAAGGAGAGAACAAAAATTTACTTTTTTTCAACTCAATTGAGAAGGTGAGGTGTTTAATAATTTTAGTATGATTCCCTTGACGTAAAAGATTTTGGGCTAATGTATTATATTAAAAAATATAACATTTAGCACACCATGCCGGTCTTCATGCCCGGACAAAAGAGAAGGGTTCACACGACAGGTCTAACAAGCCAGTATGATAAAAAAAAAAATTGTCTCCGATTTTGAAATTCTCAAGGAAAACGGACAATTCTTAAATTAAAAAAGTAGTTCCATTGTGATCACTACTCATATATTTCTTTCCTTTTATCCCCTTTTATTACTTGCGTGAAATTAATCTGATTTTGTTTCACCTTTTTCGTCTTTCTTGTCTTTGTCTCGCATTTATTACAAATTAAACTTCTACGAAACCATCTTTCTTTATGATTTTCTTATCTCTTCGATCTACCTTTGTATAACAGATTCACCAGCCTGAAGGAGTTGTTTCGATTCCTAGAGTGGATCCTAGGAAGAAACTTCCTAGAAATTTCACACCACCTTCTAAAAAAAAAAAAAAAGAGAGAGAGAGAGAGAGAGAGAAAAGGCATTTTATTCTCTTCATTCCGCCAGCTATTTTAACCTATCTTTTTTACAGAGATTTTTCTCTCAGTTCGAATTTTCCTTGAAATTCTTTCGTATTGTTCGATATTTTGTCTTCTTGTGGTGCGATTTTATTGACAGCTGTTTTATGTCACCAACAAATTATAAATAAATGTCTAATATCACTACAATTCTTTTCACTTAGAAAAGTGATATATATATATATATATATATATATATATATATATATATATATATATATATATATATATATATATATATATATATATATATATATATATATATATATATATATATATATATATATATAGTATATAAGTATATGTATGTGTGTGTGTGTGTGTGTGTGTGTGTGTGTGTGTGTGTGTGTGTGTCTGTGCGTGCGTGTGTTCATATATATATATATATATATATATATATATATATATATATATATATATATATATATATATATATATATATATATATATATATATATATATATATATATATATATATATATAATATGTGTGTGTGTGCGTGATTGAGGGCGTGTGTTTGTCTAAATGATTGTTGCTACCTTTCAGATGAATTCAATTAGCCAAATTTATCTTTTTGCAAATTATTTTTATTTGTTATTTTCATTCTTAATTTTTTTTTTTTTTTTTCATATTTCCTCTTTTCTCCTTTATTTGCATTTATAAATACTTAAATACGTGTATCTGAACATGTCGGCCTTTAACGACCAAGGTTCTCAACTCCGGTGGAAATTGGTAGGCCTCCAGCCTTTGACCACCAAAGAAGATAAGAAAAATTAAAAAAAAGGCCTCGTATTATTTTACTCCTTCCATTATTATATTTAGTCACTTCTCTCTCTTCAATATATATATATATATATATATATATATATATATATATATATATTATATATATATATATATATATATATATATATATATATATATATATATATATATATATATATATATATATATATATATATATATATATATATATATATATATATATATATATATATATATATATATATATATATATATATATATATATATATATATATATATATATATATATATATATATATATATATATATATATATATATATATATATATAATAGAGAAAAAAAAGAGTGAAAGAAAATGGCAATAGAATTATATCCACTTATTTCGAGATTATTTTTGGACGTTGTTCAAAAAAGTTTTTAAAATTGAACTTTAAACAAACTTTTAAATCACTTTTAAGTGTATAGCAATACAATGAATAGAAACATTTCATTATCATTGTCATTATTATTATTATTATTATTATTATTAATATATTATTAGTAGTTAAAGTAAATAAAGAAAAAAAATATAAAAAATAATAATATAGTAAATAATAAATTGGGGATTTTTATTTTTAATTATTTTAAAACATTTATAATTATTATTATTATTATTATTATTATTATTATTATTATTATTATTATTATTATTATTATTATTATTTTGTAAAATACTGCTGCCGCCACTGCCAACTGTGAAGTGTATAAAAAAAGCTATTATGCTAAGGGCTCAAAAGACAAAAGCATTGTTAAAATTAGTAGCATCTCTTCATGTATCAGGAAAATTACATTGATGAAAACC
>SEYY01004506.1:7500-12500 GCA_009176605.1 Armadillidium nasatum
CTCTATCGAAAGCTTTCGATATGTTCAGCACCAACCACTGGTTGGAGTGACCTGAAATTTTGACTGTTTATTCAGAATGGGACGGTAGTTAGAGGGTTGAGAGGGGTTCTCCTTTTTCGGCATTGGCTGAACGAGCTTACGTTTCCAGCAGGAAAGGAAGGTTGAAGTAGAAAGACATAGACGAAATAGTTTACCGAGGCAGGGTGCAAGCTCGGAAGCACAAGTTTTGAGAACCACAGGAAGGATACCATCATTACCTTACGCCTTCTTAGTGTTAAGCTCAGAGATAGTAGAAATGAAGTCTTTAGAAAAAATTTAGAAAAGTTTTGTTCCCTACGTTTTAAGAAAAGCGTTATAAACCCAAAACTGACCAACTGTCGAAAAAAAAAATTTCAAAATAAAAATTTTCTTTTTCGGAAATTTTAAAAAAAAAAAAAAACTGCAGCTACAACATTTCTTAATTTTGGTGAATGTATAGAGGGGGGATGGGGATACAAATTCCTCTCTATACTTTGTTCAATGTTATTCGTTGGTTTCGAGATATGTCCTTTCAAAAATGATTCCATTTTTGAAGAAATTTTAAAAAATTCCCAAAGTTTGAGAGGCTATATTTAGCTTCAAATAAATAGCATTTAATGATTTACTAAATATAAAAGTTGTTGCCCTGTTCCTCTTCTAAACAATATCCAAAAATAAAAAAAAAACTGGGTAGTTTTTTTTTTTTTTTTTTTTTTTTTTTTTTTTTTTTTTTTAATGGTTTTATTCTCCGGAAGGGTAGGTTTTTCGCAAAATTTTTACAAAAAAAAAAATAAATATAAAAATAATAAAAAAATAATATTAGAAAATCCTTACATTTTGCTTTAGAAGATAAAACTATTTAAGTTTTTTTACATTTTGCTTCTTAGTAGATAAAACTATGGTTTTTTAAAGTATCAAAATACACCCTAAAGTTAGATACCCTTTTGAATGGCAACATCGAATTTGTTGTTTACACTTTTTAACGTGGTAGTTAAGTGCTTATTTCTTTTTTCTTCTAGGCGTGATATCAAAAATCTTTTCCCACTAATGCAAGAAATTTGGGCTAAGATTATTCAATTAACTTTCAGCTCATGTGAACCAATGGTTTGATCCCATTATTCATTTTTTTTCAACTTTGAGTACAAATTACTTACAAACATTTAGAAACTCAGTAAAACGTCAGAAATCGACCTTGAACTTCTTGGAAAAATGCATATACACTGAAATTTTCAGCTCATACGTTCCAATAATAATTTTTTTTTTAAGATTAGATCCTCCCTATGAAGAACCTTTTGCAGTTGCAACCCCTTTCATCAAGCTGTCTATTCATAATTTACATAAAAAAAGCTAAGAAAAAGAACAGAGTATGTAACAAAATTGTTTTCCATATCAATAAAAATTGACGTTAAAAATTGACCTGATGGAGGAAGACTATTATTTTCGTGACTAGCGAGGTCGATTTCAATATAATTCGTTTAAAAACATCAGACATAAAAAAAACATACAGACCAGTTGCGTCAAAGTTATCAAAATTTGAAATTTTCTTTAAATGATTCCTGGGTAATCTCTTGTAAATTGCACAGGATAATGATTTTGTCTTTGTATAGACGCATGCAATTTAAATTTTTTTTTTATTATTATTTGACCGATTTCCCTGAAATTTTCAGTGCATATAGCTTTTTCCCGCTGAAAAAAAACTATATTTCTAGCGTTTTTCTGAGTCTATAACAGTTTGAAAGTTATTTGGACCCAAACTTCAAAAAAATGTGAAGAGCGGGGCCAAACCACAGGTCGAAATGTCCTGAAAATTTAATTGGATATTCTTAGCCTCAATTGCAAGAAATGTTATCAAAAGATTTTTGATATCTACTTTAGGAAAAAAGATATAACCACTTAAATTTTTTTTGAAAAAAAAATTGGAAAATGTTACCCTTCCGGACAAAAAAAAAAAATATTTAGAAAAAAACAGCTCCTAAGGATTTTTTAATTTTTGGTGGGTTTATAAAGGAGGGACAGGACTACAACTTTTATTTAATACATTATTAAATCCAATTTGTTTTCTTCGAGAAATAAATAGCCTCTCAAACTTTGAAAATTTTGAAATTTCTTCAAAAATTGACTATTTTTGAGAGCCTCTCGAAACCAACAAAGACCATTGAATGAAGCCTTAAGAAAAAATTGTAACCTTATCCCTCCTCTATACGCCCACTAAAAATAAGAAATTCTATATATGCAGTTTTTTATAGGAAAAATATTTTTGTCCAGAGGGGTAAATATTAAAAAAAAAAATAACAATGTTTGTACTATAGTTAACAGAGTTTTGTTCCCTACTTTCCTGACAGTTGGTCAGGAAAGGTCATATGCCTTTTATCCTATAATACTCTGTACGAAGCTTTTGTAGCCAATAGATTTTTGAATATACAGTTCAAATTTCAGGTCATTCCGACAAGTTGCTTGGCCCCACTATTCATTTGAAAAATTGGAAAATTAAAAAAAAAAAATTTAACCGTTATTGGTACAGAAAAACGCCAGAAATGGAGTTTTTTTTCATCATTAGAAAAGTAATGTACACTGCAAACTTCAGGGAAATCGGTCGAAAACTAAAAATTTTTTCAACATTGCATTCTCTCTTTCAGATGAATCTAAAGTCACCAATACTCTCTTTTTGAACATAAAAGAATATTTAAAAATAAATATTTTAATTTAAAATCGATACTGTCTTCTTAATCTTTTGTACAAAAGTTTTCAATTTACTTAAAAGATTCTTTCTTCTTTTTTAATAGTTTTATATTTATGACTATCTTTAAATTACCTAAGTTCTTATATACATGATAAACAGTATTTCAATTGTTTAATACTAGATACCTAACAATTAACAAACGGAAAAATTGCTTCACCCATATATACTTATTTATTTATTCTATCATTTGATCAAGGTAAGAAATATTAATTTAGATACTCTCTTATCCTTTTTCATTCTACTTTCAAAACATAATCTCTTTAACTTGGAGTAGCCATAGAAATTTATAGATATCTTGTCACTCTTATTCCACTTATTTTTAGAGAAAAATAAATGGATTTATAAATGAAAAATAAATTTCAGTTTTCTGCCTTTTCCAATTCCTAATCTCAATTCTAGCATTTTCTTTTATCCTATGAAACTTAAATTCTTTGTGAGAGAGCATAGAATGAAATACACTTTCGTAACAAATTCAGTTCACTTACTGTCTGTTTATTGATAATAATTCAATATGTTTTTCGTTCCAATCCTTTGCATCATTTTCCACTTCAAATTGAGATTTAAATTTAAATTCTAAAAATACCTTTAAACATCATTCACTAAAATACTTCGCATTATAATTATCTTCAATTCACTTCTTTACATCCTTATTCTGTAACTGTTTTTCCAATTTATTCAAATTTTGTTTTAAATTAATGCTAGAAGACAATGAAATATTCCATTTTACTTATTTACTTTTTTAAGTTAACGTAATAGCTTTGAAAATAGTTATTAATTGCCAATGCAAATATTTTATTGAATAATCTATATCGTATATCTAAAGACGTTTCATAACTTTATTTTTCTATCATCAAAATTCCTATTATTTTTTCCATTTTAAACTATTCTTTTTCAACTTCATATTTCAAAACACTTCCAATGTTACTTGGAATTAGAAATTTAAATCTACAAATGCGTCATTATAAAATCATATTTATTAAATTTATTTTGAATAGCTTTCTTCTTATGTTTCTAGTTCCATAAATGAAACGGCTTCAATTTTTGACCTCCTTAGGGTAAAACGATTGTAAGTAAAATGTTATAATTCCGACAATAACAATAACATTTCATTACCGATTACCTTTCTTTCATTAATAATTTTACCTTTACTAACTAAAAATCCTTCTACTAATACTGTTCAATCTGGTGTTAAGAACACTATTTCTCGACGATCTAAGTCTTCTAGATTCAGATGTTCTAGAAATTCTTCTTTTACATCTAGCTATTTTGAAAATCTAGCTCATTCTGATGTTTTAAACGTTTCTTATAAATGACTTACGCCTGTTTCATTCAGATTGAAAAATTGAAATGGAATTCGATTATATAACTAATACCATTGATATTAGTAATACAATATCTTAGTAATAGTAATATCTTAGTAATATAATATAATATCACTAGTAAAATTAAAAAAAAAAATTAGTCAAATTCAAATTGGATTTTCAGAAAGTTGAAAATATTCATATATCTTCTTCGATGGTAAATTAATTTTGATAAAACAACAAATGTAATTTTCTTTTGAACTTTTGACATTTTATTTCCAATACCCTCTCTGATTCAGTGGTTTGAAAGAGTATGAATGAGAATGAATTTTGGTATTTTAATATATTAAAAGGGCTTTCAGTAATTTGAAATACATTTTATTAATGATAAAAATTACATAGTAAAATAAAAGGCAAAACAACGCCTTAAAAAAATTGGAACAACTTGTCAGAAGCTTATAAATATTAAGCATAAAAATACATTTCTTTTCTTATCAAATCTTATGCATATGATTAAAAGATTTATTTGATAAATATTTGTTTTTAGATATAAAGTATTAATTAAAAATATAAACTACATATAACAATATATAAACAAGTTTCTGAATGGAGAGTGATGGTGAAGAATTTCTGTAAATGTTAACATAATTATTTATATTTTTTCCTTTATCAGTTTTCTGTTATTAAGAATTTTTTATTTTTTACTTTTGATTGAACAATTCATTTTTCATTAACATAAATATTTATGAACATATATTTATGCACCTATATATGATTCAACCAACGACTTCATAACTAAGGTCGAATGGTAGAGAATTGTATATTTCTTCCGTACGACTGTGTCATTCATAGTTATGTCGGTAATTAATCGATCCAATTCATCGGTAATTATTCCAATAATTTCCTGAGCGAAATCTCACTGTATCTGGATAAACTTCCCA
>SEYY01004506.1:15000-22500 GCA_009176605.1 Armadillidium nasatum
TGAGGATAGATGAACGTTTGAGTCGAGTGTTTTCGAACATAGTTATAGTTGTGTGGAATGCTGTGTTGAGTAGAAAGATGGAAAATTGAATTTTTGACTCATAGAAAACGACCATGTTTTCACTTCCCTAATTTGAAATACAAAAAAGATCAGAGGTTGGTTGCTCCAAGGCCACCTTTCTTGCGACATTTAACTGCTATTGGGAGGGGCGTCTTTAAAAGTGAAAGTAGTATTGAAGGGTGAATTCAACAACATAGGAATGGATTAGTGATGAAGTAATAAAGAGAAGGCCATTAATGAAAAGTAGAAAGAGAGTTGGGGATAGGACAGATCCTTAAAGAACACCACAATTTATAGATTTGAGGGAAGATAGGTGGCCGTCTACAGCCGCTGCCATAGAACGATCAGATAGGAAATTAATAAGAAGTTCGCAGGGAGAAGGATAAATTCCAAAAGAGGGAAGTTTGAAAATTAAAGCTTTGTTTCAGACTTTATAGCAGGCTTTCGATATGTCCAGCACCAAAGAAAGATTCACCGAAACATCGATTATCAGGGGAGAAAGAGTCTGAAAAAGGGAAAGAAGATCACCAGTAGAGCGTCTTTACGAAAACCATACAGGCGATCAGAGATAAGATTAGAAGAATTGAGGTGTTTCCAAATCTTCCTGTTAAGGAAAGATTCGAAAACTTTAGAAAGAACTCAGGTTAAAGAAATAAGACGATAGTTAGAGTGTTGAGAGGAATCCCATTTCTTCGGCACAGACTAAATGAGGGTACGTTTCCAGCAAGATGAGAGGTTGAAGTAGAAAGACAGAGACTAAATAATTTACTAAGGCAGGGTGCAATCTCAAAAGCACAAGTTTTCAGACCAACAGGAGGAATACCATCAGGATCATACGCCTAATTAGAGTTAAGCTCAAAGAGAGCAGAAATGACATTAGTAGTATAGGGGGCCCTTTTGGAGGGTGTCAGATTTTTCGAGGTAGCTAAATCTGTCAACCTAATCTAACAGCCTTTTTGCATTTGCGTGCAATGCCAAATTCTCAGGGACCTTCCTGGCCTTTTCTTTGGCGGTTCACGGACTTGAGGCCAATTTCAGGGTTGAACCCCCCAATATATATATATATATATATATATATATATATATATATATATATATATATATATATATATATATATATATATATATATATATAGAGGTCAATTTGAGCAGAGTGATTTGCATTGCAAATCAAAACCCGTTAGGCTTAGGTTGCCAGATTTAGCTAACTCAAAAAAATCTGACACCTTCCAAAAGTGCCCTTATACTACTAATATCTTCAGAAGAAATTAAATTATTAGGCAAATATGAGTTGGAGGGGGTTTGAAAAAGGAATCGTCTAAGGCAGGGTTAGATGCAAAAGTTTGAGCGAAGAATTCATCTTTAGTAGAAGGTAAAACAGTAGTTGTGCCGTCAGAAGATACTAAAGGAGGGAAAGAGGGAGAGAGGAAGAGGAACCAGAAAGATCATTGCATTTACGACTGATAAAAGAGTTTTTGGTGTCACGAAGAATAGATTTTTCACAATTCCAGGATGAAGTATAAGTGAATAAATTCCTGGAGTTTGAAGACGACAGTAATCCCTGAAAGCAGCATCTCCGCGGCTGATAGCACGAGAAGAAGTAGAGTTAAACTAAGGTTTGCTAGGTGTCGTAGAAGGGAAAGAATATGGAATGTACACCTCCATGCCAGAGTGAATCACCTCGGTTATGAGCTCAGGACACTCCGAGGGAGTCCTCCCACGAAAGCAGTAATCATGTCATGGGAAATCAGAAAAGTACAACTGCAAATCAGACCATTTAGTGGCACCGAAGTGCCAGAAATGTCTCTTCGCAGAAGGCTAGGGCAGTTTTTCCGAAACATTAGAAGAGACAGACAAGATACGGAGATAAGAAGGTGATCGGATGAACCCAAAAGAGGGAAGAGCTTAGCAGTATAAGGAGAAGGACAAGAGATTAAGAAAAGATCAAGAATGTTGGATTCATCACCAAGACCGTCAGGGATACGGGGAGGAAGTTGCAGTAACTCCTCAAGGTTGTTCTGGATAGAATAGTCGCAGGCGACTTCACCAGCAGGATCATGAGAACTAGTAGAAAGCCATTGGCGGTTGTGAACATTGAAATCATAAAAATGATGATTTCAGAGAAAGGAGAAGAAAAAAGAGAATCTGTTCTATTTTAGAGTTTAAATAGTCGAAGAAATTTTATAGTCAGTAGAATTAGGAGATAAACAGAGAATATATATATATATATATATATATATATATATATATATATATATATATATATATATATATATATATATATATATATATATATATATATATATATATATAAAAGGTATGTCTGACTGTGAATCTGCATAATTGGAGAGAATTACTTCGCTTCGATACTAACTATTCTTGGATGGAATCCTGCTTTGACATTGATGATGTTTAGGAATCTACTAAATAAAGTCGTAGTTGTGATAACCAATGAGATGAGAAATTTCATTCCTTCTTCAGCTAAGTCTTTCTCTCTCCAACATCTATGGTTCGATTGTGCCTGCTCTCATGCATTTCAGGAGAGAAACAATATGTTTCGGGTTTGAAAGAATTCTCTTTTTTCTATCATTAATTTTTATACTGCATAATTTCAGTTGCAGGGATATTATTCGATATGTCAAACGTGCTTTCCCTAAAAGGAGGTATGATGGCCTCCTTGGTTCTCCTACCAATAGAAATTTCTGGTTTCTTGCCAAAAAAAACTTCTGCAAATAACTTCTGCAAAAATAACTTCTGCAAATCCTTTCTTACTCCTCTTATTGGTTCTGATGAAAAAGTAGCTAATATCTCTGCTGAAAAGAGTAATTAATCTCTTTGACCTCTTTTTTTTTATCTAATTCCACCCGAAACGATTCTAGCATCTTTTCTCCTACTTCTTCTTCTCTCATGTGTCTAATGTCTTTACGTGTGAATTCGCATTATGAGAAACATGAGGTCCTAAATTCTATGAAGGATAGGAATGCCCTCATCCAGGATGGCATTCATCCCAATTTTATTATGGTGTGTTTCCAAGCTATTCTCTACATCTTAATAATGATACATTTACCCAGTGTTGGAAGCTTGCAAATGTTCAGAAGAAATGTATCAACTCTGAACCTTCAAACTTTCGTCATGTATATCTCACTAGTATTAAGTCTAAAAACTTACTGATTATATTCTTTCCTATCTTACTGATATTTGGTCTTCTGCCGTTAGTGACTGGAAATTCTTATGTAGTGGAGCTTGGCAAATGCAAGACTTTTGACAGGGTATGGCACAAATTGCTGGAATCTTAACTACCTTCTTTTTGGTTTCTTTCTCCTCTTACCTTATTTAACTTTATTTTCCTCTCAAATCGCTTTAAATCAGCACTTATTGATGGAATGATTCCTATCTTTATTAATTGAGGTGTCCCTTAAAGTTCAGTTTTTCTCCTATTTTATTCCTACTTTTCTTGAACGAACTCCGACTCCTCAGCTACACTTCTAAGTCTACTCTTTCTTATGCCAAAGACTCAATTTCAGTTCTTCTACACATTTGAAATCAGCTTCTTCTTCTCATTGTAGAGTAGCTTTCCTTCGTATATATATATATATATATATATATATATATATATATATATATATATATATATATATATATATATATATATATATATATATATATATATATATATATATATATATATATATATATATATATATATATATATATATATATATATATATATATATATATATATATATATATATATATATATATATATATATATATATATATATATATATATATATATATATATATATATATATATATATATATATATATATATATATATATATATATATACGTACTATCTTCCACTATAATTGGATGGCATTACAGTGCATGCCACTTCTTTTCATTGGAACTCCTTACCATTTTCTGTTCTTCCGCTTTATTTAATTTTCTTGTCTTTAAAACTTCCGTCTATGCTAACGTGAGGGATTTACGCTAGCCATGAGATTGAGTGTTTTTTTTTCATTTTATTTTTTAATAATGTTCTCTCCTCGAAAACTTCCTTGCTTGTGTATGGTGGTAAAATTTAATTATATATATATATATATATATATATATATATATATATATATATATATATATATATATATATATATATATATATATATATATATATATATATATATATATATATATATATTATATATATCTCTCTGGTAGACAAAGGGAAGAGGACTACCAATTTCCACCAGAGTTGGTGGATATCTTAATCATGATCGATTAATGGCATATATGTCACGTTAAACAGAGTTTGAAGTTGTGCACGTCAAAGGATGTGTGAAAATTAGATAAACCAGACTTTACCAGTGAAGTACATGTAAGATTTAGCATAGCAGATAAGTTTGAGGTCAGTGAGCTTGACAGAGAAAGGATTAAACTGTGCAGAAATGAGTGTCGTACAAGCTCTTTTCAGGGGAGGAGGCATTCGACAGGAAAGTTCAGAAGAGCAGGGTTCGTTGTAACGGTAAAAATATAAAAAGAGTTAAAAAAATTTACCTGGAAGAAAGAGATTAAAGAGAGTTAGTGAGGGAGAGAGATGACAAGATTTAAAGTCCTAGACCATACTTCTTCGAGGTGAATCGAATGAGTGGAAATACCCAAGATATGTAAAGTGTACTCCATACAGAGATAAATTGTACCTGTATAAAGAAAAATGAATTGGTGTGGGATAAAGAAATTACGAAGGCGGTTCAGAACACCCAACTTCTTAGGAGCTTGCTTAGATAGATAAATAATGTGATTCTTTCGAGAAAGATCATGATTAAAAGAAATACCAAGAATATTAAGGACAAACGAAGGTTTAGGTTAAGTGTTTCTGAAGAAGATGTGGTAGTTGTATGGAAAGCTATGTCGAGTAAAGGGAAATGGAGGAATTGAATTTTTGAGCACTGAAAACGACGATGCTTTTTCTGTATCATTTTGAAATACGAGAAAGATCAGAGGTTAATTACTCCAAGGCCATTCCTCTTGGTTCAATTAAATGTTGTTGGGAGGGAAGTCTTTCAAATTGAAAGGAGTAATGAAGAGGGGAGACATCGGAATAGGAGTGGATAGGTGATAAAGTAATAGAAAGATCATTAATGAAAAATAGGAAAAAAGTTGGAGATTAGTCAGATCTCTGAGTAACACCACTATTAATAGATTTATAGGAAGAGCAGAGGCCGTCTTCATGAACTGTTATATAATGACAGGGAATCTGAGAGAACCCCGCAAAGAGGAGGTTAGATTTTGAAAGATAGGAGTTTGGAAATCAAAGCGTTCTAGACTTTATCGAAGCCATTTAATATGTCTAGTACTACAGTGAAAGATTCATCAAAACAAAAATATAAAAATTTTGGTCGTAGACCAAGAAATTTTTTTAGAAAAAGAAATAATTAGCATTAGGGCGCACTTTATGAAAACTATACTGACTATCAGAGATAAGATTAGAAGAAATGAAATGTTTCTAAATCTTCATGTTAAGGTAATAGGACAATAATTGCAGAGTTGAGAGGGGTCCTCCTTATTCTGTGCAAGCTGAATGAACCCGCCTTCTAGCATGACGGGAAGTTTGCAATAGAAAAACAAAGGAAGAGTGCAAGTTCTGAAGAACAAGTTTTTAGAACCGCAGGAGGGATAACATCAGAAACCTACTCATTCTTAGAATTTAGCTTAGAGAGAGAGAGAGAGAGAGAGAGAGAGAGAGAGAGAGAGAGAGAGAGAGAGAGAGAGAGAGAGAGAGAGAGAGAGAGAGAGCAGAAACGACATCTTTAGAAAAAATTACAATGATAGGCATAAATGGGTTGGAGGAGGTTGAAGGAGAAGGAATAGCTTCGGAATCGTGTAAGGTGGAATTATAAACAAATTTTGTGCTAAGAATTCAATTTAAGTAGAAGGCAAATTTGAGTTGTGATGTCACAAACTACTAGAGGAAGGAAAGAGGAAGAAACAAAGTTAAAGTTGACATTTTTTAGGAAAATGCCAAAAAGGGCGAGAACACGAACTAGAAAGATTATAGCATTTTCTACGGAGAAAGTAGTTTTTGGTGTTACGTAGAATAGATTTTGCCCGATTCCGGGATGAAATATAAGTTTAATGAGTTTCTGGAGTTTTAACACTACCGTTATCCATGAAAGCAGCGTTTCTGCGACATATATATCATGAAAACAAGCAGAGTTAAATCAAAGTTTGTTAGGTTTAGTTTAAGGAAAAAATTATGGAATGTAGGCCACCATGCCAGAGATATTCACCTCACTTATACACCCTACACACTCCAATGAACACTCCCATGAAAATAGTAGTCATTTCATATCAAAGAACCACAAACGCAAGTCAGACCAGATAACAGCACAGAAGTGTCAAAAAACTTCTCCTCACCGAAGGCTTGAGCCATTCTTGCGGAAGTCTTGAAGAGACGAAACAAGATACAGAGATAAGATGCGATGATGATCGGATGAATGAAGAGGATGAAAGCTTAGATGCGAAGAAATTGCGATGGTTCCAAAGAACAGCCAACTACTTAGAAACTTGTTTCGAAAGAGAAGTAATTTGATCCTTCCACGAAAGATCACGAGAAAAGAAATATATATATATATATATATATATATATATATATATATATATATATATATATATATATATATATATATATATATATATATATATATATATATATATATATATATATATATATATATATATATATATATATATATATATATATATATATATATATATATATATATATATATATATATATATATATATATATATATATATATATATATATATATATATATATATATATATATATATATATATATATATATATATATATATATATATATATATATATATATATATATATATATATATATAGTATATGGATTTTTTTCATGAAATCGGATTTAGATTCGGATTAGAGAGATGAAAAAATCTGGATTCGGATTCGATTCTAATCCTTTCATTTGCAGTAACATTAATATTGAACAACGTTGCTCACCGAAATATGTGATACCTTTTCAAGAAAGGTTATGTATATATACAAGTCACAATATCATATTTGTATCTTAAAAAAGAAAATTTCGTAAATTACTATTCAAGATTATACAAAAAATTCAAAAGGTTTATTTAATGTGAAAGATTATGGGATGTGTGGCTGTGGCTGTGGCTGTGGTTGTGGCTGTGGCTGTGGCTGTGGCTGTAGTAAGCATTAAAAGAGTCGAAACTTGTCATTTAAGAGAAAGGAGAAGAGAGTATGTGCACTACTATGTATTTTGTTATAAAAATCATAACAAATGAATTAGTCTTTATATATATATATATATATATATATATATATATATATATATATATATATATATATATATATATATATATATATATATATATATATATATATAT
>SEYY01004506.1:27500-30000 GCA_009176605.1 Armadillidium nasatum
CCGCGGATAGTAAAAAATTACTATACAAAATTTTTTATTGAACGCAGAACCTCTTTCTGAACGCCATACAGGCGACTATTTTGAAACTGTATATGAAAAGATGCTGACAAAATGGAAGATTTCATTAAATGAAGTGCACTGCGTAGTCAGGGATTCGGACACAAATATAAAAAAAGCACTTTCTCAGGCAAGAGTGAAAAATGTAGATTGCTTTGCACACCAAACTCAGGTAGTAGTTAAAAATTCCATTATGAGTCAAAAATGTGTATCCGATTTAATAACCAAATGTAGGTTAATTGCTACGCATTTCAATCACTCCGTTGTAGCCCAAAATGAGCTGAAGAAAATACAAACAAGATTAAATGTTCGTCCACTTTCTGTCATGCAAGATATTCAAACACTTTGGAATAGTAGTTTGCATATGCTTGAGAGGATGAGCGAAATTAATGAGGCCATGACTATAAGTTCAGCTGAATCATGTTTGTCAGATGTGATACCACTTGTTTCAACATTGAAAGTTGTGTTAACAAATGTTATTAAGTCTAAGGGAGTTTCAAGGATGACTGAAACATTAATGAAGGAGATGAACGACAGATTTGAAAACCTGGAAAATGATGATGCTTATACAATTAAAATAAAATAAATTTTTTTAAACCTCTTGTTTCTCAGAATGTTAAAATCAAATTAGGATACTTATGCGATGAGATGATAGAAACAGCTAAAATAACGCCTTTCAAGAAAAAGCAAAAGCTCTCAGATACAAAAGAAACAAAATCTGTTAGCTTAAGCATTGCTAAATCAATGAAAGATCTTCTAGCTTCCAGCAGCGATGAAGAATCACAGTCAGAAGCGTCAAAGGATACAATATAGATTATTCAAAATTATCTGAAACTCCCACGTTTGGAGGCAGATAAAGACCAACTGGTTTGATGGAGAGAAAATTGCAAAGGTTTCCCTTTTCTTCCTGAGCTGGCAAGGACTTATTTAGCATGTCCTTCAACTAGTGTTGCTAGTGAGCGTCTTTTCAGTGGAGCAGGCCTCATTTGCGACGAAAAGCGAACCAAACTTTCACCTGAAAGAGCCCTAAAGCTTTTATTTCTAAAAAAAAACTTACCAATTATTAACTTCAAATGGAATATGTGAAACTGTGAAGTGTGAAGGTAATACTGAATTACTGGTTATATATATATATATATATATATATATATATATATATATATATATATATATATATATATATATATATATATATATATATATATATATATAACCTTTTTCCAAATGGGTGGAGGTTGGGGAAAGAGGTTGGTGGGGTGTTATATGGTAACATAGATTCTGGATATTATATTTAAAATTCCAAGAATCTATGGCAAAAACTCTTAAAAAATTAAACTATCCGCATCCGCATCCGCATTTGCGGATATCCGCAATTGAATATCCGCAACCGCATCCGCATCCGCGGATAGTAAAAAATTACTATCCGGTCCACCTCTAATATATTATATATATATATATATATATATATATATATATATATATATATATATATATATATATATATATATATATATATATATATATATATATATATATATATATATATATATATATATATATATATATATATATATATATATATATATATAATTATTTATGGGTCGCATGTTATATTTTCCATTTGCGAATAAGGATGTAGATATATAATTTTCGTCACGTACTGATTCGGATTCATATGTGTAATTTTCGGAGGGCAGATATTAATTTTGATGAGGATCCTCATCGGATGCGGATGCAGATGCCATCACTAATATATATATATATATATATATATATATATATATATATATATATATATATATATATATATATATATATATATATATATATATATATATATATATATATATATATAGGCGGTAGATCACACTTGCGGGTCCTATATATAAACTACCTTAAAAAATTTTCTCCTTCCATAGGATAATGCAAAAAAAAACAAATAAAAAAAAAAAAAATAAAAAAAAAAACAAACTTACTCTTCCTTTACTAATGGCATTTATTTTATTTGACTGTTAATTAAAACAAATTTTAGGTTTCGTTAATCAAGAAATACACAAATAAATAATAAAGAAAAAAAAAAAAACTAAAACAAACGATTACAAACTTTGGTTATCTGCTTGGTCATATTTAGCGAGACAGTAGTTGAGAGCATCGAGACTTTCCATATAACTTGTTCCAAGCACAACATCTGGAGGAGTAGTTGCTTTGCTCCAGATGCATCTATTTCCTGCAGCGAGACAAGTCTCGTTACTCTTGCATATTTCTTTGATATCTGAAAAATGGATTTTATTACAAATTATCAAACCCATTTTCATCATCATCACCATTATTATTATTATTATTATTATTATTATTATTATTATTATTATTATTATTTTTATTATTTCATAACAATTACTGCTTCAAAGTCTTCATTTATTCAGAAATGAAAAAAAAAATTTAT
>SEYY01004506.1:32500-52500 GCA_009176605.1 Armadillidium nasatum
GAGGTTCACCAATATCCACCAGAGTTAGGAAACATTCGGAATCTTGTCGCTAATGGCCGACGTGACCCGATACACGGCGTTTTAAAGTGTGCAAGTCAAAAGAACTTGGGAAAACAGGTACAGGGAGTGTGTTACAGACTTCAAAAGTAGAGTACATGTAAGAGTGAGATAGTTAGCCAGAGAAAGAATAAAACTGTGTAGAAGACGTATCGCACGAGCCCTTCTCAATGGAGGAGGTATGCGACGTGAGAGTTCAGAAGAGCAGTGTCCGTTGTAATAACGATAGTATAGAGAGTGACGCAACAATTCGATGGGAAGAAAGAGATTGGAGAGAGTTAGTAAGAGCAAAAAAGTTTATAAGACGAAAAGCCCTAGACTCCACCTTTTCGAGAAGAGCTGTATGTGTGGAACCACCAAAGATGTCTGACGAGTACTCCATACAGGATCTAACAACACCCCTTTACAGAGCAAGCAACTGGGGTGGAATGAAGTAATTCTGAAGGCGCCTCAGAACACTCAACATCTTAGAAGCTTGTTTAGAAAGAGTAGCAATGTGATCTCTCCAAGAAAGATCACGAGAAAAGAAAACACCGAGAGTATTAAGGACAGATGAAGGTTTGAGTTGAGTGTTTTCGAAGAAGATGTCAAAGTTGTATGGAAGATTGTGTCGAGTTGAAAGCTAGAGGAATTGAGTTTTTAAGGCACTGGAAATGACCATGTTTTCTTTGCCCCAATTTGAAATACAAGAAAGATCAGAGGTCAGTTGCTCCGAGGCCATACTTCTTGAATCTTTCAACTGCTGTTGGGCGGGGGCTTCTTTCAAAGGTGGAGTCATCAGCATAGGAGTGGATATTAGACGAAGTAATAGAGAGAAGGTCATTGAAGAAAATTAGAAAAAGAGTTGGGGATAAGACAGATTCTTGAGGAACACAACTATTAATAGATTTAAAGGAAGAACTTTGGCTGTCTGCAACACCTGCTATAGAACGACCTGAAAGGAGATTAGAGAGAAGGTCACAGGGAGAAAGGTAGATTCCAAAGGAGGGAAGTTTGGAAATCAAAGTTTAGTGCCAGACTCTATCGAAGGCTTTCAATATATATATATATATATATATATATATATATATATATATATATATATATATATATATATATATATATATATATATATATATATATATATATATATATATATATATATATATATATATATATATATATATATATATATATATATATATATATATATATATATATATATATATATATATATATATATATATATATATATATATATATATATATATATATATATATATTATAATATATTATATTATATTATAATATATAATAATATATATATATATATATATATATATATATATATATATATATATATATATATATATATATATATATATATATATATATATATATGTAATCGAAACACTGAAAACGCTTTTATCCTAAGAAAATGAAATAATATTTATGGTTCCTCTTCTCCAAGTTCTATCTAGCTTTTTACAAAAGATGTCAGCACTAACTTTCCTTTTTCCTCTATACATTCTCCAGTATCTTCCGACGGTACAACGGCTGTTTACCTTCTTCTAAAGCTGATATCTTCACACAAACCTTGGCCTCTAATTCAACCTTAGACAATTCCGGAGCTATTCCTAATCCTTCAACCCCCTCCAACTCATTTATGCTTAAAATTATAATTTCTTCTAAAGATGTCATTTCTTCTCAGTAAGAAGGCGTACGGTCCTGGCGCTATCCCTCCTGTGTTACTGAAACTTTGTTCTTCTGAGCTTGCACCCTACTTTGGTAAATTATTTCGTCTATATCTTTAAACTTCAACCTTCTCTTTTTGCTGAAAATCAGAGCTCAATAAAATGTGCTGAAGGAGAAGGACCCATCTCAACCCTCTAACTATCGTTCCATTTTTTTAACCTCCTTTATTTCTAAAGTTTTGGAAACATCTCAATTCTTCTAATCTTATCTCTGATCGCCATTATGGCTTTCGTAAGAAACGCTCTACTGGTGATCTTTCCATTCTCTCTGATTCTTGGTCCTCCGCTATTTGGCATTTCGGTGAATCTTTTGCTGTCACGCTGGACAAATCGAAAGCTTTCGATAGAGTCTGGCACAAAGCTTTGATTTCGAAACTTCCCTATTTCTTAATCTATCCTTCTCTCTAATTTCCTTTCCGGTCTTTATATAGCAGCTGTTGTAAACGGCTACCGTTCATCCTATAAATCTATAAATAGTGGTGTTCCTCAAGGATCTGTCCTATCCTCAACACTTTTTCTACTTTTCATTAATGACCTTCTAACTCAAATCTTCTTCTCTCCTTAACATTCCTGGTGTTTCTTTTTCTCGTGATCTTTCTTGAAAAGATCACATCATTTCTCTTTCTAAACAAACTTCTAAGAGGTTGTATGTTCTGAGGCGCCTGCAGCATTTTTTCAATCCACCCCAGTTGCTAGCTCTCTTTATAGGGGTATTGTTCGCCACTGTATGGAGTATGCGTCACACATCTGGGGTGGTTCAACTCATACAGCTCTCATTGAAAAGGTGAAGTCTAGTGCTTTTCGTCTTTTCAACTCTCCTCTCTCACTCTTTATTGAGTCACTTTCTCTATACTATCGCTATTACAACGGACACTACTTTTCCGAACTCTTTCGTCCCATACCTCCTCTTTTGAGAAGAGCTCGTACGACACGTCTTTCTACACTATGCTGAATCTTACATGTACTCTAATGGTAAAGTTTGTAACACACTCCCTTCATCTATTTTCCCAATTTCCTATAACTTATACACCTTCAAACTCAGTGTATCGGGACATGTTAGCCATTAATCTGACCAGGATCCCGATTTGCTCCTTTCTCTGGTGGAATTTTAGTAGACCTCTGGCTTTTGCCCACCAGAGGTGAAATAATATATATATATATATATATATATATATATATATATATATATATATATATATATATATATATATATATATATATATATATATATATATATATATAGATGGAGAGATAGAGAGAGAACCGAGAGAGAGAGAGAGAGAGAGAGAGAGAGAGAGAGAGAGAGATAGACCGATAGAGAGAGAGAGAGAGAGAGAGAGAGAGAGAGAGAGAGAGAGAGAGAGAGAGAGAGAGAGAGAGAGAGAGAGAGAGAGAGAGAGAGAGAGAGAGAGAGAGAAAGGTAAAGTGTGAGGTAAAAATTATTAGAAAATTCTCAATATATAATATATTTATATAAAACTATTTAGAAATTCAAAAACAATCGAATTGAAATTTAAATTTTTTGGGGTTTCGTAAATAAATTTTAACAAGAATTATATTTTCAATTCTACTATTTTTTGCAAAATCTTTTAAGTTTTATAAATTGCAGTTGCCAACGGTTTCAAAATAACAAATGTCTTTCAAAATTACAAATATTAGCGTTCAAAATTAAATATAATTTTAAAAACAAAGCAAAATATCATAATCAAGTTTTTGAATTACTGACCTAAAAAGAGGATATTTCGTTTCTGACGTTTTCAGTAAAAAGCCTATTTCTATTTCTATTTACTAAAAAATAATTGCATATTTAATTTGTAGTAAAATAAAAAATAAATAAATAAACAATATTTTTTTTCGAAAAAGTTGCCCAACCAGCATGGAAGGATTTCCTTTAAATTTTACCGTTCTTCAAGTGCAAACATTTTCGTCAATTTACACCTTGGTTTTTTAGTTTCGAAATTTTGCATCTCACAACTCTGTATATTCAACATGCTCACAATTTAAGTTTAAAATTTTCCGGAATTTTAGAGTACAACAAAAAACGACTTCTCTATACGAAGGTTCAAAAGAAAGAAAAAAAGATACAACTTTTCTTTGGAACAATTTTTCGAATGTCATTACTCGCGCATGTTTTTATCGGCTCAGAAACAAAACAGTTTTGGACTAAAAATATAACTTCTATATTTTATAAAGTTAAACCACTGATTTTCACTTATTAGTTTAAAAAAGGGAAAATGAATTTTATAGCTAGCAATTTAATATCCTTTAATTTTTAATATCCTAGGAAAGGGGACTCCACGAAAAAAAGGGAGGCATATCCTGATTTCAACAATTCGACAAATTTAATCAACATGCAGAATATGTACTATACATATTCAAGAGACATTCAAAATTCATTCGAAGAATCACTCACTTTTATGCCCACTCCATCTTTTATTCTCATACCTTTCCCTACTAAGACTCCGACTCCGACTCCTCTTTGGTGAAATTTTATGGACGAATTTATTCCTAGCCCTTTCCGCAGCCCTACGGACTGGACGACGGGGCTTAGGACTAGAAGGGTTAATATTGAAGAGGGAACCGAGCATTTAGAGGGAAATTTGACGTAAGTCGAAGAAATATCAGACTCTTTTTTCCTTACCACTATAAGAAATCGATAACTCAAGAGAGTAAAGAATTATTATCAGATATAAATTAGATTTTTCTCCTGGAGCTCTCACAGATACTGTGCGAACTTTTCCATCATCTCTATTGTTGGGAAGGGTGACGATACCCATTTGTCAGAAAGGTCGTTCCTCTACGGGACTCTTAATCAAAACGACATCATTGATTTTAATCAAATTATCCCATTTAGCCTGATACATGTCACGAATGAACTCCCGAAGACTGAGGAAATACTCATGAAAATATCTAGTTCGAAATTAATTGAATCGCTCAGAAGACTTACAAAGAGACCGCAGAAGCGCGTTCCTTACCGACGTGGTTGAACTCCAGAACGGATAATTTGAACCAGTTCCGGTGAGAGCCATGTTTGATTTGGAATTAGGCTTTAGGAAGCAATTCTGGGTTATTGGCATCACATCGCAATCACCCGAGGTATATGTAAGAGGTCTCGAAATGATCGTATCAGCAATCTTAGTGAGAGTGGGGATGAAATCAAAATATTTGAGGTATAATCGATCATCAGCCTTCATTATGCAGTCTTTCATGACTTTAATCATTCTTTCTCAGAGATTACCTACCCAAGCACTATAAAAAGGTATTTGCATGTGTACGATCTGGTGTTTGCGCAGAAACTTGCTACTGATTTTCGAAACAACAAGAGATTCAATAATTTTGATTCCTTTTGATTGTAACTATAAAGTACAACAGAGACACAGAATTTAGCGACAAATCTTTGGAACGAGAGAACAAATGACTAAGTTGATATTTCACCAAATCAAGACATATGGCTCGAACGTGCATGCAGGTGTATATCAGAATAAATATCTTATATGTGGAAGACGAATCACTCAAACTGACCCACCAAGGCTTGGTGAAATCGTGTCCAACTTGGCAAAATGGATGAAAAGATCCACTTGTTCCTTCGAAAAGTTGGTGAAGCGAAATATTGGAAGGCGAATATTTTTGAACTTCTTTTCTAGCACACGATGCACTCCGAAAACTCTCGCTTTATTGTCGTTCGAGCTGAAGGAAATGATTAAGAACCTTTTCTACCTTATGTTGGTTAAAGTGGATTGGATATCCAGATGGTTACTGTCAAAATGTGACTGTCTAATCAAAAAATGAGTAAGTTGATATGTTTTACCCATTAGGATAGGATTTATTACGTCTTATTCGTAATAATTAAATCGAGAAAGTCGACCCTTACTACTGATAACTATATAATCGTCTAGAATCAGATTTAAGTTGTTAACCAAATATGGTGATAGAAGGGCATTCGAAAACTATATCATCCTGGAATTTTTTGTTAAGTGAGAGTCGATGAAACTTGGTTCTTCTTCTCATCAATTCCAATAGACTCGAACCGGAGTAGATCTCGAAAGAATCGACATTCCTAACTCCAAGTATTCACACTATGTCTTCGGCTAATATGTTGAACCCGAAGAAAGTCACTCAGAACCATGCGAAAAAAATTGCTTTTTTTCTCTCAAATTTTTCAAAGAAATTCCTCTGGTTATTAAATCAGCAGGATTTTCCTCCAATTTGACGTAATGAAAGTTTGACGATAAAGAATGTTCTTTCTTGAAGGAATCACTAATCAGACGAGTGTCCTGAATTCGATTAGAAAAAAAACAAAAATACTCTGTCCTTTTTCCACCATGTAAGATCCATACCAAACAGATTTTAGAGTCCGAGAATATTCTCGCCTCTCGAAATCTAGTGCTAGGAAAGCTCGAAAGTACTTGAGATATGCACTTTAATGCTAGGAATACTGATAGTAATTCCAGCAGGTAAGATTTTTCCCTTCAAGGGAGGAATCTTTTCTTTTGACCAAAGGATATTGCATCCTTATGACTCCGATGAAATGTAGGCGACGAATCCATAACACAAGATACTTGCATTGAAGAAAATATTGATGGGCAAATCAGAATCATTTACTTCGAAAACCTCATTGTTTTTAAAGAATCCAGGTCCTTACAAAGTTTTCCACAAATGTACCTCAACTCTTGGTCTATTTCTTAGTCACAGCCGATCTCTTGTTCCCACGTCATCTTCACTAGAAGACGGCCACGTATAATCATGGGGAGTAACAGTGACAAAGGGTCGAAGACCTTGGCAACATCAGAAAGAAGCTGTTTTTTTAATCACATCACCACATCATCAAGGTTTAAGTTACTCAGGGAAAACGTATCCGAATCGAAGTGGAACAAATACCCCAACACTCGCTCGCCCGCTCGCTCATCAGAAAACTGATGCGTAGAGATTTTGTTCTCTAGCTGAAAGAGATTTCAAAGTTCCTGACTGTTCGAATTCCAGGAACATAGGTCGGATCCTCCTTCCTTCATGTGGGAAGTGGTTTGATGAGAAATATTTTCATTTCATCGATGAAATAGCAAGAGTAGAGGAAGTTGTCCATATACAAATTGTTAACGAGGAGAGAAGAACAAAAATCAGACAGATATTTTTGGACATGTTGTCGAATAACGGCGTATAAGTTATATCCAAATCCAATTCTTCCTGCCAAAAAAAACAAAACAAGTTTCTATCTCTTTCCAATTTTAGGAGAATCTGGAGAAAAGTCTTGGAGATATCGGCCATGACAACAAAGTTGATGGTTCTAAATTGCTGAAGAAGTCCGAATAGAGAAGCCAATAGGTCGACACTAGGATATATCGCATGGTTTAAAGAAGGACTATCTCCTATTTTCAGACTGTAGTTGAATACAGGGAGGATCTTTGTCGTCACTTGTGTCTTCGTCTTGATGACAGGCCAATGAGGAATCCATACAAATTTATGGAAGTCCTTGTATGAAACCTGAATAGGTTCGATTATTCCCTCCTTAATATACAGTCTAAATATGTCAACTTAGGCTGAAACGGAACATTTACTCTCGAAATTCTTCCTCATTAGATGTAGTTCAGCTAAGGTAGAAGGGCTTTCGATGGTACCTCTTTCAGAACCTCTTCGTACCAAGGAAGTTCGACGTGGTACTTCCCGTCCTGAAAACTATATCATCTCTGAAAACTATAGAATCGATGAAACCTTGGTTTTACTTTTCATCAATTCCAAGAGACTCGAACCGGTACATGTTCTCTAGTCTCAAATCGAGGTCAACATCAGAGTGAGAAAGTTCGACAACAAGATTCATGATGTATTTCGGTACCTTATCGACGAATTTACAAAGGGAAGAAGGATATTGCCATAAATTCGAAAGTTATCTCGAATTATGAGGAGGTAAATATGAATCCTCACCAAATATAGAGTCGACTTGTGTAGGCGTTAAAAATTCATTAACAGAATCATAAGGGATAACAACATGACAGGCTTTAAAAGCTCTTCATCCTAGACAGATTTCAACATGGAATGTTTAAGATGGTGCAAAGCATCTACCCCCCATAGCCCATCGATGTTCTCAGCATGATCCTCCAATACTCCCTTATAGAATACATCAAAGACTTTCATATTACTTCTCTTTACATTCGAGATGGTTTCTTTGAGCCCTATGACGTCAAAGCTGACATCAAGACCAGGGTCTATAAAAACTGACATCTTTGTAAATTGATCAAAATATAATAGTAGTTTAAGATCGATCGACTGACCACATAGCCCGTTCCTGTTATCCGAGGAAGGTATAAATGTTGTTGCAGTACGATGATAGAAAATCAAACTCTATACCTGACCTTCGGATCCATCTACTACTAATTTAACTTCGTTGTGACCCAAAATCAAACAACAGGCTAGCAACAATCACTTTGCTACCCTTTCTAACTTTTAGGGCGATGGTAGGAAGAAGGCAGTTCTATTCTGAAACGCTGTTATTATACAAAGTTGTTGAGAAGTATCCTCGATTGATTCATTTAAAGCTACTCCATTGGAAGATAAGGGCAAATCTCTCCTGACGAGGAGAAGAATTTCTATTATCTTTCTTGTTCTTGTTAGAAGAAGAAGATGAAGACGAGAAGTTTTTTTTTTTTGGGGGGGGGGGAATTTCTCCAAAAATCTCAGGATGTGGAGTTAACGATCAAGAAGCAACACTGACAGAAAGATATTCATCCTTAGTATTAATTTTCAACTCTCTAAGGAACGATAAGGGGAGCTTGTCAACAACTAAGTGGTTGACAACATGGTGTTTCTTCTTCTAGAACGTTCAATCTTAACTCCTTCAGTTCATGAATGTAAGCCCGAACATAGGAGATGAAAGCCCCCGAACTTCTTTAAGAAATTTTTCATTTAAAACAGATGCTGAGTCAATCTTATAAAACAATGAATCAATGATGAAGGGTATGTCCAAATAAAGATCCTTCAGAATCTTTATAGCTGTCGAATAATTTTCATCCACAATGGACATGTATTCTATGTCTCTCAAAGCAAACCTATTCAATTGAGCCTTCAAGTATTGAAGCTTATCATCTGATGTTATATCAGTGCTAAATCCGAAAGTGTTTTCAAAGGAAAGGATGAAAGATGGAAACTGGAAACGATCACTTGTACCTTTAAAGGTTCTGCACTTGAGAGCAGGGATCTTCAACTTCTGTTTGGATGGAAGAATCTTCAATATTTGAATTTGCTCTGCACGAGAGACTGCACCCTCATTCGAGTGTGAAGAAGGAGATAATTGACGTGGCACAGCTATCGAAGAAGGAGTGCCTACCTCTTGTAAAATCTTCTGTATTTGAAGATGGTAGTTAGAGGTTAAAACAATTTCCTCATTCATGATGATTTTATCATGCTTCATTAGTTTCGACAAAAAAAATCTTTGTCTCAATATCACCATGGTGTTGATGAATTGCCTCCAACCTAAGAGTCACCTCTTCCAGAAATTCCAACACTAGTGCTGATTCGTTAATCTCAGGAGGAGGATTCCCGATAGGCTTCAGAAGTAAGGTCACCTTTTTTTCTGACCACCCCTCTGGACAATATCAAAGAAGAAATTTCTCTTTTTATCTCATCCAGAAGTTTGGCTTTTGCATCTGGTTCTATGCCTGCGTCATCTGCACGAAAGTCACTGGAAATATTCCCTATAGGTCTTCCAAAAGAGCTGAGTCAGATATTACAACCCTTAAAAGCATTTTTAACTTCCGATTCCAAATCAAAGAGCTAATTTCCGATTCTAATTTTATTCTGAAAGGGTTCGAATGCAAACAGTGTCACTTCCGAATCATCAGAAATGTTCAAAGATGTTAAACAGTAGTGTCCCTTTTCAAGTACTGTAGGAAAAAACAAAACGCAACTTGAAAAACAACACTATTTTGGGTGACTACTACGACTTGCAGGTGTCGAATGGATTTTAGAACTTTTTTGAAAAATCAAGGATTTTACCGTTTTACAAATATACGCAGCATTTTGGTAAATCTAATGAATGAGATAGACAATGCGTATTGTTTATGATTGAAATTCTAAATAGCAATTAAACTTGCTTATTGCTATTTTTTTCTGACCGGGATACGATTTATTGAGGATGAGCATTGAGCAAGGCTTACATCAAACAAACCTGTCGAGACATGTCTACCAGACTCTTTTCGTCTCTGGTCACGGTTTATGATAGATCTAAGGCTACTATCGCACTACAGGCCCATAGTAACAATTTCTACTTTGATGGTAGAAAAGATGAGTCCTTCAAGAAAATAATAGGAGCTTAAATATACAGAAGAGTAAGGAAAGAGAAGCACATTAGAGTGATCAGTGAACCTGGTGGGCAATTTGTCGGTCATGTCACACCGGCAAGAAGAACCGTTAGTAAAAATATCCAATTGCATCCTTAAGTACCTAGAAGATAATGATATTTGCTTTAATGAACTGTAAACGATTGGTTGTGATGGCAAAGCAACAAACACAGGGTGAAAAATGGTGTTATACGCATCAAAGAAGTTAAAATTTAGCGCCCATTGCAGTGGTTCATTTGCTTACTTCACTTCAACGAGCTACCATTCAGTCATTTGGATACTTGGCCGGAAAGACAACAGAACCAGCATCATTCTCTGGGAAAATAGGCAAACAACTGCCTGAATGAGAGAAATTACTCTTTATAAATTTGAATTCGATGAAATCAATGTAAATAAAATTGATCTTAGTAAAGACCAACTGTACCTTCTTGATTTTGTCAGAGCAATCCAGACAGGACAGTGTGTTCCAGGACTGGCGTAAGAGATCTTGGACCTCGCAGTCACTCCAGATGGCTGAAATATGCAAACCGGTTCTTATGGTTGTTCGTTTAACAAACAAGTCCTACATACGAAATCATGATGCTTCTAAAATACATTGTGAAGACATATACTCCTGGCAGTGAAATATGGTCCTAAGCATATCTTTAAGGTTGTTCAAATAAGGTGGCATTTGCCAGACAACATTAAAAGAATCATCTATCCTGTGATTGAGAGAAACGAGATCTTCTGTCACCCAGAGAACACGTTGTTAGCTGTAATAGTGGATGAAAGATAAGCACACGAAAGTTGGGTTACAGGAGGGTACTTAATGTAAGAACTCAAAATCCGAAAAGGGAGTCTGTTAGAGCTTTTGCGACTCTCTCAATAACTTTTGATGCCGCAGACTACAGTGAGTTGACAGGTTCTCCAAAATGTAAACTGTCGACCACCCCCCTCCATCACCACCACCACTACCAATAATAGAAAGCTTGACAACAGTGACTATCTCGTTAATTCTGCAAGAATAAACTCTGCCAGAGTTTGATTTTTTAAATTTTCCATGCCATGCAAGCTGTTAAAAGATGCGTCAAACTTGTCATAGAGTCTGCCGAAAAAGTGTGCAGATAAGAAAACAGAGATGGCTACATAAGAGCAACTTTGATTTCAAGATCCACAATGCCAAAATCTTGTCAAAAATCTGAATATAAGACAACGTCATTGACTAAATCCATATAATTTAACTAGCCCTAATTGGCTGGATGGTTGGGTAAGTTGTGGTTGAAACTCGAACTGCAGCCATCGTCTCGTGTTGAGTTCTGGGTCATTTCATAAAAAAATTGCGAAAAAGGTAAAGAGCTGCAAATGATGTACTCTTACCAAAATAAAATGTAAAAAATCACTCACATTAACAAATTATTAAGAAAGATGAACTTTTATAATTTATAATACCACAGTGCTTCTGTTTATAAAATGGCAAAAAAAATAAATAAATAAATAAAATAAAAAATTCACCTACATTCTAAAATTTTAGGCCTACTGCGCGAACTCAAAATGTAGCTCATGGTTTTTAAATTTAAATTTTCTGTCATCAGGTAACTAAAATGAAATAGAAAAACGTTACCTGTATAATTTGAGCATGAAGTTAAATTTTGATGTTTTTTGTCATTTTTTCCAAACTATAGGCCCTTTGAGCGAACTGAAGATCCAATATGCGATCTTTCTCATTATGTTTTCATTGATCAGCAACTTTTTAGCCCTATTAGAATTCGATACTCGAAATATTGATTTTTTCAACTCACCCTAAATATATATATATTTAAAAGGAAAAAATTTTCAATGACCGAAAAATTTTTCTTTGCAAATTTACGGAATTCTATTACCCACAATTTACAAACCCACTATATGATCTAACTACTAAAAATTGGTTTTAAAACTTTTCCCTAAAAAAAAAAAAAAAAAAAAAATAATAATAATTCACAACTTTCATTCAACAAATTTTCATCTATGAAACTTGTCAAATGGTCGAATAAATTGATATAGAGTACTTTAATTTCGAATTTGAAAGAAATAAAAAAAAAAATGTGAATGAGAATTTTCTAGGTAAACTTTTCCTTCAACTAATATGTAAAAAATTTCAGATGGTGTAACAATTAAAGGCTCATTAGAGCAATAAAATTTCTTGCATATGGAAGGCTTATAGATAATAAAGATTGTAATAGATTCCTATAGAAACCTAAAAAAAATCAAATTCAAAATTTTCAGTCCAAAATCACCGAGCCGAAAATATAGGGAACATACATGCAACTTAATAGTAACTCCAAGTTTTAAAGGAAAAAATTATTGCGTCTTCAAGAAGTCGAAAGGGTATATCTCTTCCTTGGGGATACAAACTAGTCTAGTTTTAATGAGGGATAAATTTTACCGTGCTACAAGAGCAAATATTATCGTCAATTGACGCCTAGATGTTTTATTTTCGAAATTTAACAAATATCACTTTTCATAATACTGTATATTCGACACATTCACAATTTAGTTTAAAAATTTCCGAAATTTTAGAGCACAAGAAACGATTACTCTATACGAAGGTTCAAAAACAGAAAAAAATACTACTTTACTTTGGAACAATGTTTCAAATATCACTCCGAACGAATATTTTTTTTTCCTCGCAGAAACTAAGCAGTTTCAGTTTCTATCTCGACTCAATTTTGGACTAAAAATATACATACTATATTTCATGAAGTTAATCCACCGATTTCCACATATTGTTAATTAATTAAGAAAAGGGGAAATGAATTTAATAGCTATCAATTTTATATATATATATATATATATATATATATATATATATATATATATATATATATATATATATATATATATATATATATATATATATAATATATATATATATATATATATATATATATATATATATATATATATATATATATATATATATATATATATATATATATATATATATATATATATATATATATATATATATATATATATATATATATATATATATATATATATATATATATATATATATATATATATATATATATCAGAGGTACTTATTACTAACCACTGCACTATAATGTAACTTACCTTGTTAATGTAGGGGCCACCTTAAGGTTTGTTTGGTCAGTAATCTTGTCGACAAAGATGATAACTTAAGAATTTAAAATGTTATTTACTAAAACTACTATGTCCTTTGTTAGATATTAAAAGGTTAGGAAAAATAATAGACTTTTGCTTTTCTACATTTACTGGAGCAAATGTTTACGCAACGAAAAATTTCAGATTATTGAATAAAATTCTAGAAAATCAACAGTAAAAATATATCAATTAATAAATCAAAAATTGAAACCCATAAAAAAAAATAGCAAAGCCAATAAATAAAAGTAGGTCAGTTCATAAAAGCAACACTAGTTAATAAAATAATAAATCAAAAGTAAAAACTATTGATAAAACCTTTTATATATGAAAGGAAAACATGAAATAAATCAATCTCCATATATCAGATATATAAACAGAATAAAAGTTTAATCATTTATAATAATAATAATAATAATAATAATAATAATAATAATAATAATAATAATAATAATAATGATAATAATAATAATAATAAATAATAATAATAATAATAATAATAATTAATAATGCACTAAGGTTAACCGAGTACCGGAATTTTCCATACCGCACCGCAAATACAATTGATATATATATATATATATATATATATATATATATATATATATATATATATATATATATATATATATATATATATATATATATATATATATATATATATATATATATATATATATATATATATAATAATAAAAAAAAATATAATTCTAATGGTCTTTGGGGTTGTAAAGAAGACTCATTCGTCTATTTTAAATTTAATATTCAATTCCATTCCATAAACCTAAAATTATAATCACAATTAATTAAATGGAAAAAATGGTAAAAAGCAAAATTAACATTAATGAAACAACTGATTAAAAATATTAATAGAAACAATATCGTAGTAAAAAAAATAAAAAACTCATATCAGTGTTAAACTAATTAAAATAAATGTGATTGACAATAGTAACATTTAGTAAAATAACATCCAAAAAAATATTACTAAGATATGATCTATAAAATTTAATTATTAAAATCATCTTCATAAAATTAAAACATTAATTATAATTTTCCAAGTTTTCTTTATAAAGTTTGATTACCAAAAAATGTAAATCAATAAATGAACCTTGTGGAGCTAAAGTCAATTTAGTAAAAAAATGAAAATAATTATAAAATGATAAAATAATAAAAATAAAAATCCTAATATTTCATAAAAGGAGAGAGAGAGAGAGAGAGAGAGAGAGAGAGAGAGAGAGAGAGAGAGAGAGAGAGAGAGAGAGAGAGAGAGAGAGAGAGAGAGAATCAAAATAGACAGACAATAAAATAAACTCTTGAAAAGAAAACAGCGTGGGAGAGAGAGATAACAAATAATAATAATAATAATAATAATAATAATAATAATAATAATAATAATAAAAATATTATTATAAACACCAGAACGGAGATAATTGTTAAAATAAATAAATGATTAAAATACTTTTTCAAAGAATTTAAATAATCGTGAAATGACAAATCAAAATTTACGGTAAATGTCGATCATATAAAGATTAAAATCATAAAATAATAATGTGGTATTTTCCTAATTAAAGTAAAATGATTTAAAACATTAGGAACACTCTAAACTAATTATTTGAGAAACGCCAATAAATAATAATGATGATAATAATAACAATAGTAATAATAATAATGATAGTGATTGGGCAAAATATAAATGAATTATATAATAATTTAAAATGTGTAATCTATATTTATAAAAATGAGAACCAAAAATATTACCTCTGCTGATTGGTGCTCGAACAACAAGTAAAATCCTTTTTCGGAGAAGGATTAGATGTGAAATATGTCCCCCAAAATTAAGGGAGGGGGAGGGGAGAATCTTTACGATACCATATAAGGAGTTTTTGTTTCAAAAATTTTGATTATTGAAAATTCTTTTAAATTTCTGATAACGAAATGTTTTAAGATTACTTTATTCATTAAGTAAAATAAATGTGATTTATTTATTTATTTTTTATTTTTTTTGTTATTAAATTAAAATTTAAAAATTAATAGAAATTCGGGGGGGGGGATTGAAAAAAAAATGGATGTTAAATCTTTGAATTGGTAGTAATTTCATTTCGTACATTATTGTTTATCTTTATGCAAATTGGCAGTTGCATTTTCAACGAGAGAAAAACAAAATGTGGATAGAGTCGGGTGGTGTGAGCTAATTTCTAAATTTCCAAAAAAAAAAAAAAAAAAAAAAAAAAATAAAAATTCCTTTTATTAATTAATCACCGGTTGAAAACACTTAATTTTAACAAATCTTGAAGACGGTCTATTTAGTATTGTGTGAGTACGTAAAAACTCCTAAGAATTCCCAAGGTGTAGTTAGGCACTTTTTGGTAAAGTTATATTATTTTTATTATTATTATTATTGTTATTAATATATATATATATATATATATATATATATATATATATATATATATATATATATATATATAATATATATATATATATATATATATATATATATATATATATATATAATATATATATATATATATATATATATATATATATATATACACATATATATATAATATATATATATATATATATATATATATATATATATATATATATATATATATATATATATATATATATATATATATATATATATATATATATATATATATATATATATATATATATATATATATATAGTTGAGATAGCTTCGTTCCTTGTGAACTTCAATCTAATCAGAAAGGTTAAAGCCAACACCAGGGTTCCACATATTTTATTACAGTGTGAACGTTTCAAACCTTAACTCGGTCCGTCCTCAGCACAATCTAAGTTCTAAAAATTTTCTAATTTAAAATATAAACCAAATAATTTCATTAACTATATAAAATACTAAAATAATAATAATAACATTTACAAAAAATAATAAAAAAAAAAATATATAAGAATTATATTGATATTAAAATAACAAACAAAAACCAAGACTAAAGTCGAAATTTTGCATCACCAAGAAATATTGAAAAAGCTGGACTATTTAGGAAAAAGGACTTCATCACTGTGTGAAAAGAACAGTAGAAGAAGCTTGATCATTTAAGGATTTGGAATGAGTTTTTATATATAAAGACTCCAATATCCTACGATCAAGAAGAGAAGACGAATGTCGGAGTATAGAGAAATCGGAAGAAGAAAAAGGATGTAAATGTTATTATTATTATTTTAGTATTTTATATATAGTTAATGAAATTATTTGGTTTATATTTTAAATTAGAAAATTTTTAGAACTTAGATTGTGCTGAGGACGGACCGAGTTAAGGTTTGAAACGTTCACACTGTAATAAATAATATGTGGAGACCCTTGGTGTTGGCTTTAACCTTTCTGATTAAATATATATATATATATATATATATATATATATATATATATATATATATATATATATATATATATATATATATATATATATATATATATATATATGATAATTTATTTTATATGATATTTAACAAAGCATTCATTTCCATGAACACCTACATTGCATTTTGTGCAATGAAATTGTACGGATATTTCCACAGAATGCAAATTTCCTACGTTTGTCTATCCTGTATATTAGATGATCTTTTCGTTCATTTCGAATGGCATTCATTACTTGTGTTTTAGTTCTTGGTTTTACGCCTCTGCGTGTCGGTATATCAGGAGCAGATAAAAGTGATATAACTATTTGTCCAGTAAATTCAAGAACGGAATGCTTTCAATATTACGGCATAGCATCCGCAAATTGAGAGCACTAACGTTTAGGCAAAAGCGGAAGTAAGGTCAATACCATTTTTTTATCGTTTTCTAATTCGGTACAATGCTCGCATTTTGGCGCACAGACCTACACCTCCATGTTTTTATTATACAGTTTTACGATGCTTGGTTGAGGAATGACTGCTTGTTTCCTCTCTCCTCTGCTCCAACGATTGCAACTAAAAATTTCAAAGATGCCTCTGTTTTCTGAGTTTGTAACCATGTTCCAACGAACAAGAGTAATTTCAGATTTTTTTTCTTCTACGGCACAGTAAGTGCCCCGAAAAGTATTTTTCAAGTCCTGCAAAGGAGCATTCTCAATTCCGTCACTTAGGATTGTTCCAATGCAAAACAATTTGTTAGTAGTAAGGGTGTCCATCAATGAAAGCGATGTAAAATAATTGTCCGTATATATGGATGCCCCTTCAGGAACGGATCCTAAGCACAGCTTCTCTGTCACAGAAGATCCTATTGTCTTTCCAGATATCTTGCCTCTTCCTGTATATGGATGAAACTTGATTAGGTATCCTTTTGGTGAAGTTAGGCACCAGAATTTGAACCCAAATCTTATAAGTTTTCCTCTTATAAATTGGCTCCATATCTTCATCTAATGAAAATTTACTGCCAAGAAGCTCGATGAAATTTAAAAATTTATTGTTCAAATGATCTATGAGGGGTTGAATTTTGTACACTTTGTCATTAGGATCAATGGTCATATTATCATTGAAATGTAGAAATTGGTGAATTTTTTCAAATTTATTTCTACTTATAGAATTATTAACTAAATTGTTGTTTGAATCGGGAAGTCTTTCAAAGTACATTCTCTAAAGAGAAGTTTGTTGTAACCGAACAGCAAAAGAATTCCGAAATAAATGTACAATTCATCGACAGAAAGTGTAAATTGTTGGTTCATTTTTTGAGAAGTATATTTTACAGATTCTCTGTATATATATGATCCATAAATTCCTCCGAAAAACACATCCTTTGGATTTCTCTATTTTTTCTAGAATTCCAGGCTTAGTCTTTGCTGTATTGCAGTCATTTATCTTGAAAGATATTTTAAAAGATTTTGAAGACCATTTCCTGTAAAATAAATTTTTTACTTTTACTTGAAATTATGCATTGCTATTTTTTACCGACTAGTTGACGGTTCTGATATTTCCTCGCCTACTTGAATATCTATTGTAAGTCATTTTCTTATTGCTCTTAGCTCTGATGTTTGAGATAAAATTCTCTAACATTTATGGTGAATTTCTCTGCATCACTGTTGGTGTCGTCTCTATCAGAGTCCCCACCATCCTGAGGTGGATTGAGAACGATTTCAAGAAGATCTGAAAAATCAATCTCAGTGCTTACAAATTCAGTTTGCTCATCATTGTCTAGTATATTAAAGATTTCCTATGCACCTCTTTTAATATCAAGTTTTTTAGAGGTCATATTTTGCTGAAAATTATATTATATATATATATATATATATATATATATATATATATATATATATATATATATATATATATATATATATATATATATATATATATAGTGGTTAAATTGTATGGGCCGATGTTGAATGTGAACCACACCTAAACGTCAAGTTTTTTACTGCATTTCATTTGACTTTTTCAATTTCCGACTTACTCAATTTGAACCATGGAAAGATACACAATGGAGCAACGTGTTAAAGTTATTCAGGCTTAGTATGAAAATGGGCGTTCAAATCAAAATGCATATCGTGCACTTCGTGATTTTTTTGGTCAATTTAATCGTCCAAATGTGCGTACAATCGGAAAAATCGTGAAAAATTTGAGCAAACCGGGTCTGTAGGAGATTTGAAAAGACCAGTGCATGCTCGTACAGCTCGTACTGCAGAAAATATTGCTGCTGTTCGCGATAGTGTGGCTGAGGAGCCATCCACTTCAACTCGTCGTCGTGCCCAACAATTGCACCTCTCACGCTCGTCGTTGATGAACATTATGCATAAAGACTTGCATTAAACGCTTACAAGGTGCAATTGACTCAAGAACTAAAGCCTCTTGACCATACAAAACGTCGTCAATGGTCAGAATGGTGGCAAGAAATGGCAACAGTGGATGATCAATTTTCGAGGAAAATCATCTTCAGTGATGAGGCACATTTTCACCTCAGTGGATTCGTCAATAAGCAGAATTGCCGCATTTGGGCGAATGCTAATCCAAGAGTGATTGTCGAAAAACCAATGCACCCACAAAGAGTGACTGTTTGGTGTGGTTTATGGGCTGGCGGCATCATCGGGCCGTATTTTTTCCAAAATACTGTGGAATGGTGTTCGCTATCGTGAGATGATAACGAACTTTTTATGGCACGAATTGGAAGGTATGGATGTGGACGATATGTGGTTTCAACAGGACGGTGCCACTTGCCACACAGCTAACGAAACAATGGTTCGGACCTGCTTCTAATAACAGAGTTTTACAAGTTCCTACACTAGGATAAAAAATGACTAAATAATATTTCCTACCATAAGGCTAAAAGTAATTCAAAATAGCAATATTAAAAGGGATCTTACTACCATCTTACTACCACAATCCCTGTCATGATGAGATTTTTTTTTAAAACAATAAAATAGTAAATGTTTCATTTCATATAGTTCAGGCAAGAGCTAAGTTCCTCGCTTCTCGTGTATACAAAAACAAGAGTCCAAAACACATGTTAAATGCTACCATTCTTTAAAGGATTTTCTTAGTTTGGCGAAGAATATAGAAAAACCATAGTTAAGTTTTTTCTATTTGTAAATAAAATGTATTACCAAAAATAAGTATACCTTAATCACATATATAGATCATATAATAATATAATAAATTAATTATATATAATAATATATTATAATATATATATATAATATATATATATATATATATATATATATATATATATATATATATATATATATATATATATATATATATATATATATATATATTAAA
>SEYY01004507.1:12500-15779 GCA_009176605.1 Armadillidium nasatum
ATATTACAATAATAATAATAATAATAATAATAATAATAATAATAATAATAATAATAATAATAATAATAATAATAATAATAATAATAATAATAATAATAATAATATAATAATAATATAACAATAATAATAATTATAAATAATAATAATAATAATAATAATAATAATAATAATAATAATAATAATAATAATAATAATAATAATAATAATAATAATAATAATAATAATAATAATAATAATAATAATAATAATAATAATAATTATAATATATAGAATAATAACATTATAATAATAATAATAATAATAATAATAATAATAATAATAATAATAATAATAATTAAATAATAATAGCAATCTATAAAGCTTTTTAGTAATTAATGTTGGCACTCAAAAACGATGAAGCATGTTTCTACTATGCTTGAAGCTCATAGGAAATAATAATAGATAGATAGATGTATTGATATATAATAATAATAATAATAATAATAATAATAATAATAATAATAATAATAATAATAATAATAATAATAATAATAATAATAGATAGATAATAATAATAATAATAATAATTATATAATATAATAATATTAAATAAATAATAATTTAGATATATGTATTGATATATAATAATAATAATAATAATAATAATAATAATAATAATAATAATAATAATAATAATAATAAAATAATAAGAATAATAATAATAATAATAGATAGATGTATTGAATATATAATAATAATAATAATAATAATAATAATAATAATAATAATAATAATAATAATAATAATATTAATAATAATAATAATAATATTATAATAATAATATTATTTGAAACTTTGAAAATTTACATTGTAGTATTGGATTCGCCAAATATATATGCAAACTTTTCCGATTGCAAAGTATCGGGGAATAAAAAATTTTTTTAGTGTGGAAATTAATTAATACAGGTATTTTACCAAGGCTCAGTTTTTTTCAGTTATTATTCCATTTTATCAGTAATTTAATTATTGCATTTTATCAGTCTCTGATGTGAGAATATTGCAACATTAAAAAGATGTTTTTGGATGTATATATTTGGATTTATAATACTTTTCCACTCGCTTTGGTAACTGAAAAGATAATCTACAATAAATGATGTTTGAACTTTAGATCCTCATCAATGTAAAGTCCAAGGTATTTATATTTTAAAGAAACTCTTTCAAGATATAAATTGCTCAGCTATACGTCAAATAAATATGCGTGCTTGGATTTTGACACATCGATGGTCAACTTATTGGTAAGAATTCATCAATGGATCAGATCAAGGTCCACATTTATTTCCTCCACACAGTACTTTCATTATAAAGAGATTCCCTTTAGAGTGTCCGAGTGTCATAGATACAGGCTTTATTACACACTATGATCGAAGTGAAGGAATAAGATTAATGATGTAAGTAATAATTTGCAAGGACCCAAAGATGAACATTGCGAAACGTCCGTACCAAAAATTCCCATTATAGATGCTATATCATTCGCCTTTAAATATTGATTTCGATGACAAAAATAACACTTTAAAGATTCAGTGATTTCCCAGGACACTTTTTTTTTTTTTTTTTTTTTTTAAGTTTTGAAATAATAGTTCGATAAAGAACCAAATTTAAAAGCTATGGAAAAATCGATGGGATTGTAATAATAATAATAATAATAATAATAATAATAATAATAATAATAATAATAATAATAATAATAATAATAATAATAATAATAATAATAATAATAATATTAATAATAATAATAAATAATAATGACAATAGTAATATTTAAAATAAAATAAAAATATTAACTTTATTAAGAGTAAAAGTAAAAATATTAATAATAATAATAATAATAATAATAATAATAATAATAATAATAATAATAATAATAATAATAATAATAATATTCATAAAATAATAATGATAATACGTCCTAAGAAAAGGAACTTAATATATGTATGTTCCCTGTTTTATAAATTTTATATTCTTCTTTATAAATATATATATGTATATATATATATATATATATATATATATATATATATATATATATATATATATATATATAATATATATATATATATATATATATATATATATATATATATATATATATATATATATATATTATATATATATATATATATATATATATATATATATATATATATATATATATATATATATATATAATATATATATATATATATATATATATATATATATATATATTATATATATATATATATATATATATATATGCTCGCAGACATACATGCATACATTCATACATACATACATACATACATACATACATACATACATGCATACATACATAAATGAATGTTGCGTGCTTCAGTATATATTAATGCAATGAAACTTTGGAAACGTGTTTAAATTTCTGGGTATTCAAGTAACTCTGTTACTTAACTTATTGGCTTACGTTGTGTTTCTTAACAATTTTGTCGCATGCGACCTTTATTTTCCTTCATAAAGAATAAAATGGGGAGGCCAAATTAAATAATCCAGAAGATCATGAATTCCCTTCGGCTACTCTATATCCTATATATATATATATATATATATATATATATATATATATATATATATATATATATATATATATATATATATATATATATATATATATATATATATATATATATATATATATATATATATATATATATATATATATATATATATATATATATATAATATATATATATATATAATATATATATATATATATATATATATATATATATATATATATATATATATATATATATATATATATATATATATATATATATTATATATATATATATATAATATATATATATATATATATATATATATATATATATATATATATATATATATATATATATATATTATATATATATATATATATATATATATATATATATATATATATATATATATATATATATATATATATATATATATATATATATATTATATATATATATATATTATATATATATATATATATATATATATATATATATATATATATATATATATATATGCATGAGTATTTTTATTAAATATTTATATTTCTCGTAATATTTCTACAGCAGGTGACAGTATACTTTTTTGATTAATAATAATAATATATAATAATAATAATAATAATAATAATAATAATAATAATAATAAGTAAAAATAATAATGATAATATTATAACGATAATAATAATAATAATGATAATAATAATAATAATAATAATAATAATAATAA
>SEYY01004508.1:2500-14836 GCA_009176605.1 Armadillidium nasatum
CAAATCTTCCTGTTAAGGATAGATCCGAAAACTTTAGAGAGAACGGAAGTCAAAGAAACAGAACGGTAGTTGAAAGGTTGAAAGTGGTCCCACTTCTTCGGCACAGGCTGAATGAGCGAGTGTTTCCAGCAAGAAGGAAGGTTGAAGTAGAGAGAGAAAGACGAAATAGTTTACCGAGGCAGGGTGCAAGCTCGGAAGCACAAGTTTTGAGAACCACAGGAGGAATACCATCGGGACCGTGCGCTTTTTTAGTATTAAACTCAGTGAGAGCAGAAATGACATCTTTAGAAGAAATTCTAATTTTAGGGACAATTGAGCTAGAGGGAGTTGAAGGAGGAGGAATAGCTCCGGAATCGTCTAAGGTTGAATTAGAGGCAAAGATTTGAGCAAAGAGTTCAGCTTTAGAGGAAGGTAAAACAGCAGTTGTGCCGTCTGAAGATATTAAAGAAGAGAAAGAGGAAGAAGCAAAGTTAGAGTTGACATTTTTTTGCAAAATGTCAGAAAGAACATGAAGAAGAGGAACCAGAAAGATTATTGCATTTTCTACGGAGAAATGAATTTTTAGTGTTACGAAGGACAGGTTTTTCACGATTCCTGGATGAAATATAAGTAGCGTGAGTTTCTGGAGTTTGAAGACGACGGTAATGACTGTAGGCACAATATATATATATATATATATATATATATTATATATAATATATATATATATATATATATATATATATATATATATATATATATATATATATATATATATATATATATATATATATATATATATATATATTATATATATATAATATATATATATATATATATATATATATATATATATATATATATATATATATATATATATATATATATATATATATATATATATATATATATATATATATATATATATATATATATATATATATATATATATATATATATATATATATATATATATATATACCTTTTTTTTTTTTTTTTTTTACCTTCTCACTCCCTGACCACCCCCTGTTGAGGCGGCCACACTTCGCTAATGAAGCCTCCCGCCGCAGTCGGTCTCGTCCAGAGATCTTTCAAAGAAGTGATGCCCCAGAAGATTTTGGGGCGACAGTTGGAGGGACAGTGTAAAAGAAAGTGATCCACGCTCTCCGGGGCCCTTTTGCATCTGATACAAGTGGAAGATGTTGCCTGGTTTAAATTGAAATTGTGTTTGTAATGTTGTAAGTTAGGGTGGTGCTCGCATCTCAATCTTGCTAGTGAGATTTGTAAGTGTCTTGGGAGGTTGTTGGAGTCGGGGTTTATTTCGGGAGGGGGTTCGTTAAGGATACTGTTTGGAAGTTTGTTGATCATGTATGAATGTGTTAGTTGAGTGTGTATATGTTTGATTGTTGTAGTATTGGAGGGAGGAGGAGGGGGAATGTGATTTAGGATCCGTTTGTAAAAGGCTCCGGTGGACGATGGAGGTTGTTTTAGTCTTTGTTTAGTAGGTTGGAGGAGAGTATTGTGACATGGGTGTGTGGGTAGACGGGTTTTTGCATAGAATTGGGTGCCTATCATTTCGAGGTGGTTCCTTATAGGTAGTATCTTGGTTTCGTTATGAAGGTGTTGTTGAGGGGTTGTGGGTGTGCAGCCGGTAATGGTGCGAAGGGCTTTATTTTGTGTTATTTGGAGTGTCGTTAAGTTTTGGTCGGAGAGCAGAGGGTGCCAGATGGGGGAGGCATAGTTGATGGTGGGGCGTATAAATTGTTTGTAGATTGCGATTGAGGTTTGTATGTTGTTGTGTATGTCTGTGTTGGCCACTGTTTTGAGGATGTTGAGTTTTCTGGTTGCGGCTGAGGTGGTATTTTGAATGTTTTTGGAGAAAGTGAGGTGAGTGTCAAATGTTAGGCCTAGAATCTTTGGGGTTTTGTTGAAGGGTAAGGGGGTGTTGTTTAGTAGGACTTGTGGGTGGGTGTTGGATATGTGTTTGTCTGTTGTTATGAGGGTTATGGAGGATTTGTTTGGGGATGCCGTCATCCAGTTTTCTACTAGCCAAGTTTGGAGTTGAGTTAGGTAGTCTTGTGTGAGTTTTGTTGCGGTGGTGAGGTTTTTGTGAGTGGTGGCAATAGTTATGTCGTCGGCGTATGAAGTGATGCGGGTGAAAGTTGTTTGGGGTTGTGGGAGGTCTGCTGTGTATAGGTTGAATAGAGTGGGGGAGAGTATGGCTCCTTGGGGAACTCCGTTATATATATATATATATATATATATATATATATATATATATATATATATATATATATATATATATATATATATATATATATATATATATATATATATATATATATATATATATATATATATATATATATTTAATCACTTATTCAACATATAAAAAGTCGTCAATAATGATCAATATAAATTTAAGAAGTGCACTGTTAGTTTGATCATAGATTAATTATAAGATGAATTAGTTAGTTGACCTCAAAATTTAATTCCCTTTGCTCGAGGTCGGAGCTCTGAAGAGCATCCTATCGCCGCTAAGGTCAGAAGCCAGAGTGTCTTTAAGTAGTTTTATAGGCTCTCTCAGATTTTTTTTTCTAATTTTTTTAACAAATCCCTACCACTTACGTGCAGAGCCCTTTTCAAGGAGAGGGCACACAGGGTTAAGAAAACGTATTTAAACACAGACCTAATGCACATCTCTCAGGTAGGCTCAGAGTGGAAGATTAAATACAGGAGGAAAAATAGATGATGGTAGAGAGTTACACAAAACAGAGGTGGCTGCAAAGAAGGAGGCACCACAACAATCACTATCTTACTTTTAGTAATTTATTGCACTAAAGAAAAACAACATACATACTCAAATTTTTTTCCAAGATTCTGATTCCTTTTCCTTTGGTTTTACATCTGTTTGCTTTCTTCAATTCTTTCGATAAGGTACTTTGGGGGGATTGGTATTGGGGAATGGAAGTAATTTCTTTCCTCCCAAATTCTCTTTGCCCTTTATTTCCTGTGTTGGGGTATGGAAACATTATATGGGAGATTGTTAAACAATCGGTCATGCTTCACTCATAGTTTTTTTTCCTTTTTTAAACTTTTTTGAACGGTTATTTCTTGGATAATTTTTTCTTTTTTCTTTTTTTCCGTGGCTTGATGTTTGTTCTTAAACCTTTTCGAGTTACCAATAGTGCCTTCCTTTGAAGACCAATTCCAATCCTATTCTTCTTCAGTTTCTTCTCACCTTACAAATGTTCTTTCGTTATTGTCCTTCTTGTAGTTATTTATTTGTTCGTAATTGTAGATGTATTCTTTTATGCAATCAAACTGTATCTTCTTAAAAGACTATATTAAGCATGAATACTTTATTCAATGAAGCAACATACACAGAATAATTGTAATCACAAGTTCAACATATAATAAATTGGTAATAATGATCAATATAGGTTTACGAAGCGCACTGTTAGGTAGGTTGATCACAGATTAATTATAGGATGAAGTAATTAGTTGCCCTCAAGTTTTAATTCCCCTAACTCGCGGCAGAAATCTGAAGAGCATCCAATCGCCGATAAGTTCAGACGTTAGGGTGCACGAATGTAATTTTACCGCCTCTCTCTTAGTTTGATTAGTAACCATTCTCCCTTGGCCTATATATATATATATATATATATATATATATATATATATATATATATATATATATATATATATATATATATATATATATATATATATATATATATATATAAGTCTTTAACATTTTTTCAAAAAATCATTATGAAAAATAAAAATATTTTAAATTGGAAAACGTTTCAAATATATTGTTTAAATTTTTAATAATTAAATAGATTGATGATTAAGAAATTTCTTGTATTTTAAATTATTATATATCTTAGACACTTTCTAAGAGGTTCTTATTTATTATTATATTTGTAAATAAAAATTTGCAAATTTAATTTAAAATAAAATACTGAAAGAGCAACACTTTTAATTTTTTTTTTTTTTTTTTTTTTTTTTTAAAGAACGCCACCGCTCACGGGCAGAGACCTTTTCAAGGAGGGGGCACACACACAGAGACAAAACTCATTCAAGCACACACACACCTAACGCACAGCCCTCAGGTGGGCGCAGACGGAAGCCTTGAAGAGTGGAAGATTAAATACAGGAGGAAAAATAGATGATGGTAGAGAATTCCAGAGAATAGAGGTGGCTGGAAAGGAGGTACCACAACGGGCTAGCCTGGGATTTCCTACGTCCACACAAAATTGGTGCGAAAGCAGGGCACCCCTTGTGCAACGAGGACGACGCAACGGTGGAGGAATGCGAGAGGCCAATTCCCTTGAGCACCTGCCATTGTAGTACCTGTAGAAAAGAGATAGCGCGCCAACGTCACGTCGCAGAGACAGAGGGTCAAGAGAGTTTGAAAGTGGGGGACAGTTTATTAATCTCTTAGCTTTTGACTCAACCCTATCCATTTAATTTTTCTGAAGGATTATTTAGGAATCCATACTTTTGTAATACAATACGATGTAATATATATATATATATATATATATATATATATATATATATATATATATATATATATATATATATATATATATATATATATATATATATATATATAAATGAAATTGTTCACATTTTTAAGGTATCCTGATAGAAGACTTAAAGTTACTATCTTTATTCCATCTTCCTCACTTTCTCTCGAAATTTCATCGACAGAAAAATAAAATAGACAGTAGAAAGACGTGTCACACTAGCCTGTTTCATTAAAGGAGGTATGCAACAGCAGAGTTCAAAAGAGCAGTGCAGGTTGTAATAAGTGACAATAGGGAGAGTAACTCAGAAATTTGACGTGCGCAAAGAGATTGGAGAGAATTAGTGGGAAAGAACAGATAAGAATAAAAGGCTTAGACTCCATCTTTTCAAGAGCATCATGAGTGGGACCATCTTGGATGTGCGAAACGTGAAAAAAAGACATCTGTTAAAAGTAAAGAAATTTCGAAGGGGCCCCAGAACATTAAACATAATAGAAGCTTGTTTTCATAGAGAAGTATTGTAATCCCTTAAAGAGTTTAAGAGAAAAAGAAATAGCAAAAATTTTTAAGGATAGACGAAAGTTAGATTTCTGTAGAATTGCATTGAATGTTCTATCGAGTAGAAAGATGGATGATCAGAGTTTTGATGATTGAAAATTCACATGTTTTCTCTCCACTCTGCGAGAAAGACCAAAGTTTGACTACTCCAGGGTCACTCTCCTAGCGTTAATTAATTGCTATTGAGTATATATATATATATATATATATATATATATATATATATATATATATATATATATATATATATATATATATATATATATATATATATATATATATATATTACTCAGGAATATGAAACAAAGTCAATAGAACAGGAAACTGTGGAAGAGAGCTGGGAAACCTTTAGGGAAGAAGTAGATCGAGTTGCAAGTGAAATAATGGGAAAAAAGAAAATTGGAGGAGGAGAAGAAGAAAGAAGAAGAAGACGATATGGTGGAATGAGGAGGTTAGGAATTCCGTGAAACTCAAGAACAAGGAATATAGGAAATGGATGAAAACAAGAACAGAGGAAAATAGAAGAGAATATGTGAGAGCGAGAAATCATGCAGAAGATGTGAAAAGAAGAAATAAAGATTCCACATGGATCAGAATAGGAAGAGAATTGAAGGAAGATATGCAGGGGACAAGAAAACTTGTATATGGAATGGCCAAGAACATGAAAGCAAGTAAAGAACCAGAAGCACATGTCATTTTGAATAAAGAGGGAGAACCGCTTCTGGAGGAGACAGAGGTAGCGGAAAGATGGAGAGAGTATTTTGAGGAGTTGCTGAATGTACAGGAAGAGGAGGAGGAGGAGGTGGAAATAGTGGAGGCACCCCTTAGAGAAAGACAAGGACTAGAGGAAACCAGATTGATTCAGTTAGAAGAGGTGAGAGAGGCAATAAAAATGTTAAGGAACGGGAAGAGTGCAGGATACGATGGACTCAGTAACGAGTTATTCAAGACAGGGGACGGAATGACTAAGTGGTTAACATTGATATTCAACAAGGTATGGGAAGAAGGAAAAATATCAACAGAATGGAGGAGAGCAGTAATCTGCCATATACATAAAAAGGGAGATAGAAGAGAATGTGGAAATTATAGAGGTATAGTGTTGTTAATAGGAGCGAGTAAGATATACGAAAGGATCTTGGAGAAAAGATTGAGGATGAAGGTTGAAGATAAAATTGGAAAATGGCAACACGGTTTTAGACCAGGTAAAAGCACGACAGACTTGATATTCCATATGAAGATGCTGACGGAGAAAAACATAGAATGGAACAAGAAAGCGTTTGTAACATTCATTGACTTAGAAAAAGCTTTCGATAGGATAAAAAGGGAAAGACTGTGGAGAGTATTTGAAGGACCCAGCGTAGAACATTCCTGAGAAATTATCAACAGCTTTTAAAAGCATGTACGAAAAACCTTTAAATATGGTCAGAGGAGGAGGAGAAGGAGGAGGAGGAGGAGAGAGGAGGAGGAGGAGGAGGAGGAGGAGGAGGAGGAGGAGGCGAGAAATGGTTTGGAGTGAAAACCGGGGTGAGGCAAGGCAGTGTATTGTCACCACTGCTTTTCGCACTGTACCTGGACAGCTGCCTTAAAAGAATATGCATAAGATAGAATAGAGAAGACACACTGGTATACGCGGATGATGCGGCAGTGATAACATCAAGAACTGAGGATCTTCAGGAAGCTGTGAATAGGTGGAATAATTTGTTGAACTCTATGTGCTTGAAAATAAACTGAGATAAAACAGAAGTAATGGTGATAGCTAGGGAGAGAGAAGAGATAGATGTGAACATAGAGGGGACTAGACTTAAGCAAGCGAGAAAGTTTAAATATTTGGGTGTGGTGTTCGGCGAAGAGGGAAGACAGGAGGACGAACTGTGGGAGAGAATAGGAAGATTCTCAAAGAATGTGGGAATGCTGTATCCGTTACTAAACGAGAGAGGAATACCAACCGAAATGAAGGTACGAATTTATAAAACAATACTCAGACCAATATTGTTGTACGGTTCAGAATGTTGAGCAAAGAATAGAGTGCATAAGAGTAGAATCGAGGCCGCAAAAATGAGAGTACTCAGGGTCATCAGGGGAGTATCACTGAGAGATAGGATTTTCAGTGAACTGGTGAGAGAGGAACTTGGGGTGGAATCAATTTTGGAATGCATAGAAAGAAACCAACTGAGATGGTTTGGTCACGTGAAGAGAGTGGGGGAGGGAGAGAGACTGAGAGAGATGCTGGAATGGAGACCAGAAAGAAGGAGACCGCCGGGAAGACCAAGGAAGAGATGGATGGAGGCGGTAGAAGAAGCCATACAACGAAGTACCAAGACACTGGAAGATGTGGAAGACAACCGAATGTTTGAGGACAGAAATGTGTGGAGAAGATTTTGGAGGAGTAGCACCCGATAGGCGCCAGCCTACCGGTTTGGACGGTGATGATGATGATAATGATGATGATGATATATATGTATATATATATATATTGTAAAAGTTCAGTTTTTACACGAAACTGCACTTTACTTTTCTAACTCTTTTTTCTAAAAAAAATGTATCATGCGTGTTTTATATTTCACGCTTTTTAAATTAATTTGTTTAATGTTTTTATGTTAAAATAATTATTTTATTAGGATTTCATATTTTGATTTAAATGAATATTAATGGAAGCCGAGTTAATAAGATAAACTATAAAAGAGTGGAATTTATTGATATCAAATCAATCAAGGGAGAATCAATGGAGCGAAATCAACGGAGTCAAATGAATAAATCAACAAGTTAACAAAACACCTTGGTCGTAAGACAAGGAACATCTTCAAACTTTACTGTTCGTAAGAGAGTAAAGAGCTGTTCGTCCGTAAGGAGACAAAAATTGATAAAGATATTCTACGAACGTCAAATAAAAGAATCTATTTATTTAAGAAACTACTAAAGTCGTTGATCCCTCGAAACTCCTCTGAAGAGAAGGCCAAATTAAGAAACTTAAGATTATGTTAAACCGGCTCCATCTTCACGCTACCAAGATATTATATATTCGTTTGTATATTTTTATTAAGTTCTTAGATTATTATATTTTTATTAACATAGTTATGTTTACTTTTAACCTTTTGTCAACGATCGAATGATTTGAACATTTTAAAGACGTCAATCAGAAGAACAAGTTAAACGCATCATCGTAAATACAGTGGCTAACAAACACCATCCCTATTAATATTTTTACAATTGGAGGCAATGCGGTGGGACAAACGACAATTAAGTAACGATCCAAAGGATTTCGTTGGGATTTTATAAAGCTCAAAAATTTAACAAAAAGGTTAAGAAGATTTTTTAATATAACTATGGCTGAAGAAAACGCTCAAATCTTAAACTTCTCGAGTATAATTGGTAAACTAAAATCATTTGATGGGAAAACTAACTTTAGGTCTTTTATAAACCAATTCAACGTAAGAGCGAAACTCGAAAACTGGGACGAGAATAATAAAATAAATATATTAAAATGTTTATGTGTAGATGCCGCACAAATATACATAAATACTCACCCAGAATTAGATGAACTGAACTTTGACGAATTAGTTTCTTTCTTGAGCAAACGATTCCAAATAAACATTTCGAAACAAGAAGCTTATAGTTCGTTCACAAACCTGAGACAAGGCCAACTCAGTGTTAGAGATTACATAAACAAGATTGACGAAATCAGCGAAAACGTACTAGAAGTTTTAACAGAATTTGAAACCCTGGAATCAAGAGACCAGTTCCTTATATCTATTTTTATAAACGGTCTAAATATAGAAATAAAGAAAATGATTGGAATCCAAGAATTCACATCATATAATCTATGCATTCAAGCAGCTCTCAAAGCTGAGAAATTATTACCAAATAAAAGTTACGTACACAACGTAAATAATAATAAAGTCCCAGAAATTAATAATAGATATAATAGAAGTAGATTTAATGAAAGAAACATTAATATAAGATGTTTCCATTGTAACCAGTTAGGACATAAAAAAATCAATTGTCCTAGATTACATCAAAGGAAGACATATTTTTCAGAACCAAAAAACTAAATTCTAGATCCATTGATGAAAATTTAGAAAATCCCATCATCAAAATAAAAGTAGACCATCTAGACGCTATTGCATATATCGATAGTGGATCATGTATTAGCATTATGTCAAAATATTTTTATTCTAAATTGTCAGAAATGGATCTGAAGAAAAAAGTTACAATGTCTCCCAATTTTCAAGTTACAAGTGTAACAGGGGAAAATTTAAATTTATTAGGTAAAACTTCAGTCTATTTACAAATAGGGAAGGTGAACATAATTCACCAAGTATATATAATAGATAATCCTACTTTTTATGGAAGTATCTTAATAGGAAGGGATGTCATAAAACGTATCGGTAAAATCTCTTTCGATTTTGGAAACAAATACATACAAATAAATAGGCATAGATTTCCAATATTGAAAACCGAAGAAAGGAAATTACGGTGTTTTGAAATTTCAAGAGAAGAAGACATCTCTATGAATAAATTAAAAATCGAAAAGAAAATAATCCTCCCTCCTAGATCTTTTATAAAGACCTATGGTATTGTCAATAAAAAATGGAAAGGGAAGGATATTGTAATAGAATCTTCGTGTAAAGAAGGGATGAAGGTCGGAAATACTCTATGTCACGTAAATGATAAATTACAAGTACCATTTACGATAGCTAACTTTATGGATCACGATGTAACGCTAAATAAAAAAGAACTAATTGGAGATATTTTTCTGGCAAAAGACGAAGAAATAGATATACCAAATATAGTAAAATCTGAAGATACCTTTAATATAAGTGATATAAACTTAGATAATTTAGCAACAAATCAACAACTAGAAATAATAGATGTGATAAAGAAACACAAAAACGCATTTGCTAAAACTTCAGATGATATAGGTCTATGCAAATTAACTGAACACAAGATAAATACAGGAAATGCTAAACCTGTTTGTGTTCCACAGTATCGACTTCCTCAAGCTACTAAAGAAACGATGCAAGAACACATCGACAAAATGTTAAAATTAGATATGATTGAAGAATCGACCAGTAGTTGGAACTGTCCAGTCCTTCTTCTAAAAAAGTCGGATGGAGGAGTACGATTCGTATATGACGCAAGAGAATTAAATAAAGTAACAGAAGCAGAAGTGATGTCTATGCCAAAAGTAGACGAAATATTAGCATCATTGAACGGCTCGAGATACTTTCACTGTTTTAGATAACGTGAAAGGATTTAACCAAATTATGATAGCAGAGGAAGATCGTCACAAAACCAGCTTCATAGGTCCTAACAATCTAAAATATCAACATAAAAGAATGCCATTCGGTCTCCTTGGTGCTCCTAGCACATTTTGTCGTGTCTTATCAATTTTATTTTCAGAAGTATTGGGAAAATTTTGTCACATTTATATGGACGACCTTATATTGTACAGTTCATCTTTTGACGATCATATTAAATATTTAGACCAGATTTTAAACATATATGAGGAATCGAACCTCAAACTTTCATTGAAAAAGTGCAAATTTGCGAAAGAATCAGTCAAATATTTAGGTCATATAATTTCTAGTAAAGGCATCCAGATTGACACCTCAAAAATACAAGGAATAAAGGATTACCAAACACCGAAAAACGTAAAAGACGTTAGGCGATTCATTGGTATGATAAGCTACTATAGAAAATTTGTCAAAAACTTTTCAGATATAAGTAGCCCTTTAACGAACTTAACGAAAAAATTTACAAGATTTGTTTGGACAGAATTAGAAAACTCAGCCTTTGAAAAATTAAAAGATCTTCTGTGTACATCACCTATTCTAATTCATCCAAATTTCAACGAATCTTTTAAACTACATACAGATGTTAGTGACGTAGCTATTGGAGCTGTTTTAACCCAAGAAAAAGATGATATTGATAGACCTATTGCATATTTTTCCCGAAAATTATCTCCACAAGAACAAAGATACAGCGTTACAGAAAGAGAAGCTCTTGCTATCGTAAAATCAGTAAAGCATTTTAATTATTATTTATATGATCATAAATTCACAATCTTAACAGATCATCAACCATTAAAATATCTATTTAAATTTAAAGCATCGACACCGAGAATAGCTCGTTGGGCTTTATTATTAACAGAATTCAACTTCGATATTAAATTTAAAGCAGGACGCGAACATATAATTCCTGACGCTTTAAGTAGAAGTGTGAATCAAATTAATAATACAAGAGAACTAGATCCATCTATTGATTTAAGCGCCGAAAATGTAAGAAGAGAACAACTAAAAGATATTGAATGGCGAAAAATCATAAATTATTTTGAAAAAAATAACTTAGAAGGAATATCTAGAGACATTGACTTGAAAAGATTTACAATGGAAAATAATTGTTTGCATTTCATTAATGAAAATAAACATCAGAGAGAATTTTCTGAAGTATTAGTAATACCAAGATCTTTAAAATCAGTAGCTTTGTATATAGCTCATAATTCAAATCTAAACTTTCCATGCGAGTTTTATAAAAACTCTACATAGAGCAGAAACATTATTTTATTGGCCAACTATGGTACAAGATGTAAAAGACTATTGTAAAGAATGTCAAACGTGTCAAAAGCTTTCACCATATAATAGTATTAGAGCTCCTATTCAAATGTCAAACACCCCTCTATCACCCGGTGTATCTCTAGGAATAGATCTAGTAGGACCACTCCCTATTTCAGATAAAGGAAATAAATATATCTTCTCTATTATCGACCACTTTTCAAGATATTTACAAACATATCCAATATCTAATATAAAGAAAGAAACAATAGTCGATTGTTTATTGGATTATATAACAAAATTCTCAGCCCCTTTAAATATTACAGTTGATAATGGATCCCAATTCCATTCGGGACTTTTTAAAGAAGTTTGTAGTTTCTACAAGACTAAAGTACATTACACAACAGCATTCCATCCGCAAAGTAATGGAATAGTAGAAAGATCACATAGAAGCATAAAGTCTGCTCTTGCCTTCAGCTTTAGAATTCTCATCGGTACATGATTGGGAAAATTACTTATCTTTCGTCACTTTAGCACTGAATACTTCCTACCATTCAGCTGTAAATGAAATCCCATTTTTTTTATTCTTTGGTCGAGATGCTATATTGCCTTTATCAGATATAATTAAGAAAGGAAAAACCTACGATTATATCGGAGCTAACGTAAAAGAAGAATTAAATCAGAAAATGAAGAAAGCATACGAAAATGCA
>SEYY01004509.1:5000-7500 GCA_009176605.1 Armadillidium nasatum
ACCAGTAGAGCGTTTCTTACGAAAGCCATACTGGCGATCAGAGATAAGATTAGAAGAATTGAGATGTTTCCAAATCTTCCTGTTAAGGATAGATTCGAAAACTTTAGAAAGAACGGAGGTTAAAGAAATTGGACGATAGTTAGAGGGCTGAGAGGGGTCCCCCTTCTTCGGCACAGGCTGAATGAGCGCACGTTTCCAGCAAGAAGGGAAGGTTGAAGTAGAAAGACATAGACGAAAAAGTTTACCAAGGCAGGGTGCAAGCTCGGAAGCACAAGTTTTGAGAACCACAGGAGGGATACCGTCAGGACCATATATACGCCTTCTTAGTGTTAAGCTCAGAGAGAGCAGAAATAACGTCTTTAGAAGAAATTATAATTTTAGGCATAAATGAGTTGGAGGGGGTTGGAGGAGAAGGAACAGCTCCGGAATCGTCTAAGGTTGAGTCAGAAGCAAAAGTTTGAGCGAAGAGTTCAGCTTTAGAGGAAGGCAAAACGGCAGTTGTACCGTCAGAAGATACTAAAGGAGGGAAAGAGGAAGAAGCAAAGTTAGAGTTGACATTTTTTGCAAAATGCCAGAAAGGACGTGAGGATGTAGAGCCAGAAAGATTGTTGCATTTTAAGCGGAGAAAGGAGTTTTTAGTATTACGGAGAATAGATTTTGCACGATTCCGGGATGAAATATATATATATATATATATATATATATATATATATATATATATATATATATATATATATATATATATATATATATATATATATATATATATATATATATATATATATATATATATATATATATATATATATATATATATATATATATATATATATATATATATATATATATATATATATATATTATATATATATATATATATATATATATATATATATATATATATATATATATATATATATATATATATATATATATATATATATATATATAATATATATATAATATATATATATATATATATATATATATATATATATATATATATATATATATATATATATATATATTATATATATATATATATATATATATATATATATATATATATATATATATATATATATATATATATATATATATATATATATATATATATATATATATATATATATATATATATATATATATATTATATATATATATATATATATATACTGCAATCCATTACTGCAACCATCAATATGATTATTATTATTATTACTATGTACAATCTTTGTTGCCATTGTTTTATTAGTATTATTGTTCTTATAATAATTATTGAAAATTTTATTATAAATATTATATTACAACTTATTTTTATTATTACTATTATTATCATAACTATTATTATCAGTATTTTTATCACTGTTGTATTACTGAAATTATCATTATAGTTACCATTATTATTATTATTATTATTATTATTATTATTATTATTATTATTATTATGTATTATTATTATTATTATTATTATTGTTACAATACTTGAAATAAATATCATCATTGCTATTATTATTATTGGGATTTATTGTAGCAAACTTCATAATTAACGACTTTGTTATTGTTGCTTGCATGATCAATATTTCTAGACTTTTGTTACTCTAGAAGTAACCTATCATAACTTGTAATTATTAAGTAAATTAAAATTATATATATATATATATATATATATATATATATATATATATATATATATATATATATATATATATATATATATATATATATATATATATATATATATATATATATATATATATATATATATATATTTATAAAAATTGGGGCTCAAAGGAAACGGTAGTGTTTTCCCATAACTTTACAGTCACATTATTATTATTATTAAGATTATTATTGAATTTAGTATAGGACCTACTTTTAAAAACTTTAAGCCTGTAAATGTACCATCTCCGGAATAAATATTTGTGAATTGTGAACTGTGAATTATTATTATTATTATTATTATTATTATTATTATTATTATTATTATTATTATTATTATTATTATTATTATTATTATTATTATTATTATTATTATTATTGAACTGGACATTATTATAATTATTGTTATTATCATTATTATTACATATTATTTTTATTAGTGTATTTAACAGTATAGGACCTTTTTGTATGTAATTGTTCAAACTTTTAAATGTACTTTTTTCTGAATAAACTGTTCGAATTGAATTGAATTATTATTATTATTATTATTATTATTATTATTATTATTATTATTATTATTATTATTGTCTAGAAGATGCTCCCAAGTACGTTTGATATCTTTTTTTTACAGCAACTTACACCAACTCTGTTGTAGGATAAGCATCTTTACACGTATTTTTTTTATTTTTAAAAATGATGTTAAATTATAACTTAATTTTTGTTATTTTTTATTTATTTTTTTTTATTTGTAAGTTAGGTCAATCCTGTTCGCTGGCCGTTAGGCATACATTTACCCTTTAAGTCAAGGTTAGGTTAAGTCGAGCTAGTTTGTTGTATC
>SEYY01004509.1:10000-15000 GCA_009176605.1 Armadillidium nasatum
GCTCATAAAAAGCGTTTTAGAAAATTTTATTAATTTTATTTTTTTTCTTCAAATTTTCTTTTATCGACAAAATTAAATAAAAATAGGAAAAAAAAAATAATATAAAATATTTTTAAAATGATGAAAAGTAACTTTAAGGGTAAAGAACCTTTACGGTATTATTATTATTATTATTTTTATTATTATTATTATTATTATTATTATTATTATTATTATTATTATTATTATTATTATTATTATCATTATTATTATAATTATTATTACTATTAATAATTATAATAAAAATAATCTCCTGCTTCCAGGTAGGCATTATCCTTCATTATTATTATTATTATTATTATTATTATTATTATTATTGTTATTATTATTATTATTATTATTATTATTATTATTATTATTATTATTATTATTATTATTATTATTATTATTATTATTATTACTATCATTTTATTATTATTGCTGTAATTATTATTATTACGTTTACTACAAATAGTAATAATTATAATAAAAATAATCTTCTGCTTCCAGGTAAGCATTATCCTCCTTTATAATTATTATTATTATTTATTATTATTTTATTATTATTATTATTATTATTATTATTATTATTATTATTATTATTATTATTATTATTATTATTATTATTATTATTATTATTATTATTATTATTATTAAACACTAAAACTATATTAAATTCTAAAACTGAAACTAAATTAAAAACCAAAACTAAAAATAAATTATAAGCAAATTAAGAGCCGAAAAAATTTAAAAATAAAATAAGAATAAATTAAAAACCGTAGATTAAAATGTAAATCAGAAAATGAAACAAAACTAAAAATAAATTAAAAAGTAAAACTAAAAATTAAAACTATATTAAATACTAAAACTGAAAGTAAATTAAAAATCGAAACTATAAATAAAAACAAAAACTAAAAATAAATTAAAGACAAACTAAAAACTGAAAAAATTGAAAAATAAAAATAAAAATAAAAATAAATTAGAAATTGAAACAAAAACTAAAAATAAATGTAAAAGTAAAATTAAAAATTAAAACTGCATTAAAAACTAAAACTGAAACTAAATTAAAAACCGAAACTAAAAATTAAAAACAAAAATTAAAAATAAATTAAAGACAAACTAAAAATTGTAAAAAATTGAAAAATAAAAATAAAGATAAATTAAAAACTGAAAACTGAAAATAAATTAGAAACTGAAACAAAAATTAAAAATAAATTTAAAAGTAAAATTAAAAACTAAAACCATATTAAATACTAAAACTGAAACTAAATTAAAAACTGAAACTAAAATTTAAAAACGAAAAACTAAAAATAAATTAAAGACAAACTAAAAACGGAAAAAATATTGAAAAATAAAAATAAATTAAAAACTGAAAACTAAAAATAAATTAGAAATTGTAACAGAAACTAAAAATAAATTAAAATGTAAAACTAAAAACCAAAATTATATTAAATACTAAAAATGAAACTAAAAACTAAAAATAAATTAAAAATCTGAAACGAAATTAAAAAGTAAAACTAAATTAAAATAAAAAATAAATTAAATAAATAAATAAATTAAACAAATTATAAAACAAAATTAATGACACTATTTAAAAAAGAAATATTAAAAACTAAAAAGTTTCTCTGGTGACGATTGCATTCTATGACATAATCATATGCATAGTAATATAATAATATTATTTAATAATATTTAATAATAATGTTTAATAATATTTAATAATTTAATATTTAATAATATTCATTATTAAAACCTATTTTTACATAAAAAAAAAGATCATTTGATGCAGTGAATTGTGTGTAAAATAATGAAATTTTAATCATAAACATAATTAAATTAATTAATGATAATAATAGTAATAAAAATAATAATATTAAGAATAAAAATAATAAAAATAATAATAATAATAATAATAATAATATTATAAAAGTTTTAATAATAATAACATAATATTGATAATAAGAATGATAATAATAATAGTAATAATAATAAAAATAGATTAATAATAATAGTAATAATAATAATTATACTAATAATAATGGAAATATTAATAATAATAATAATAACAATAAAACAATAGTATTTTAAAAATAATAATATAAAAATATAATAATAATAATAATAATAATAATAATAATAATAATAATAATAATAATAATAATAATAATAATAATAATAATAATAATAAAACAATTGGTGCTCTATCCTTTAACAACAAAATTTTAACAATCGCAGTATTTCATTTTAAACTTCTTATTAAAAAGCAAATAAAAATAGTCATAAAATTTATTCGTGTCAACCGTTCCTCGTCATTCTATTTAAAAGCGCGTGTTAAACTCCATTTTCGCGCCAAATTTCGCTTACGTCATTTTCGCGCCAAAATTTTACAACCAACTAAAACGGGCGATAAAGAAGGGCACTTTCGAGATTTAGTGTCGAGTTAGGCCCGGTGATCTCTGCTATGAGCACTGCAATTTAATTAATTATTTTGTTTGTAAAAGTTAAAAGGACGTTATATATATATATATATATATATATATATATATAATATATATATATATATATATATATATATATTATATATATATAATATATATATATATATATATATATATATATATATATATATATATATATATATATACATATATATTGAAGTTTAAAGTTTGCTATAGGAGAATCGAACCCGGGTCCTATAGCACAAAAGCATAGAGTTTTACCTCTACGCTACGGCCAAACTGTGTGCTAAAAATAAATTGGTAATAGTAATAATAATAATATAATTATTATTATTACTATAATGATAGGTAAAATTCTATGCTTTTGTGCCATAGGACCCGGGTTCGATTCCACTATAGGAAACTTTAAATTTCGATGTTTAATGAATATTTGATTTGCAAGAGTGTTAGAAGTATTTTGTTAAGAACTGTAGAGGTGTAACTTTAAGTCGTGTACCTTTATAATAATATTGCATCCACGTTCTGCAAGATGGTGTAAATGGTTATTTTAGTTTTATTATTCTGAAATCTCACTCAACCCTTTTTTTTCAAATTGAGGGTGGTGTGGGGGGTCATAAAACTGCTGAAAATCAGATTTTAATTTTATCACTGGTGATGTTTAAGAACTAACTTGAAAGATACTGGAAGTAAGATCCAAATAAAAAACGTTTAGCAAACTACTTCATAAAACTAAGTTAGATGTGCAAAGGTGGAAGTGGCAAATACCTTTGTTTACATCAAGAGATTTTGCATAGCTTTTACTTTCCTATAAGCCTAAATTGCACTCTGTATGTAGCCTGTCATACTTATTAATGCGTGATATTTACAAGTAGATATCGTCATTTTCTTATGTTTCGTTTTGATAAGATTGTATAAGCTACTAAAATTCAATCATAATTGGAGGAGATTGTGAAGGCCCTTTCTTGAGAGAGACAGAACTCCATAGTAGTATAGTTTGCACTTTCAGCGGATAAAAAAGAGTACTAACGATCTCAAAATAGCTCTTCAAGTTAGGAATGTAAAAAAAAAAAAAAAAGTAAAAAAAATAAAATAATAAAATGGAGAAAAACTACCATTCTCTTTTGACAATAAAAAGACCAAATTTTTTGGTTTCTAAATATGGCAACTTGACTTTCCGCTAAATCTTTAGTTAGATTTAGATTTTCCTTACCAAATAATTGGTATCCACGTGTACGTATTTGAACAACTACAAACCATTTTCAGGTTCATGATGGTAGTAGGTATAGTTTCTATCTTCGGCTAAACAAAAACCAGATTCTGTTGCCACTATGTTACTAACACCGGGAAAGAGTAGCTGGAATTATTATTATTATCATTATTATTATTATTATTATTATTATTATTATTATTATTATTATTATTATTGTTATTATTAATATTATTATTATTGTTATTATTATTTTTGTAATTATTAATTTATGCTACTACTATTTTTATATAAATAACAATTACTAATAATAATTGTTACTACTACTACTATTATTACTGCTTCTACTCTAACCACTACTACTACTACTACTACGACTACTATTACTAATAATGATAATATTAATAATTGATAAGCACATAATTCGGTTAATTAAACTTGAAGTTACTGAGCTGTGATCACCTATTATCGAATATTTAAAATCTATAATAGCGCTGGCGGGATTATGTGTGTGTGTGTGTGTGTGTGTGTGTGTGTGTGTGTGTGTGTGTGTGTGTGAGCGAGAGAGAGAGAGAGAGAGAGAGAGAGAGAGAGAGAGAGAGAGAGAGAGAGATTCATCTATTACGTCACTCCTTTAATACATAATGTATTGTAGTGTTATAAATATTTGCGTTATAATATTTTGAAACGAAAATATATAATGGCGAAGTAAATCAACCGAGAAAAGCTTGGAATTTTCCCACCCCCCAACATCATCGAACCAAAAAAAAAGACCCGACTTCTCTCTCTTTTTGAGCTTCACATCAACAAAAAAAGGCAGATTCAATTATATTTCTTTTATTTCGAGATGAGCATTCTTTTCCTCGCGATAGAAATGGCGCATCACCGCCAGAAGCCATTCGTCTAATGTCTAGTAGGCTTAAGTAGGCCTACGTCATGATCCGAATCAACACTTCTTCACGGCCTCTCAATCTTCAGCTCAAATTAAATTTCTCTTCATGAAAAAAAAAATAGACGAAAAAATGGAAAATACATATGTTGAGAAAAGCTTATATATAAAACTACAAGAAGAAGATGAAAGGCAAAAGAAGAAGAAGAAGAAGAAGAAGAAGATGAAGAAGAAGAAATGTCTTCTGTTGAGATAGATTTATTTTTCAGCTTGAGTTTGCTTTTTGAATTATGAAAGAAAATATGCGACAGGGCGTCAGCGTTATTTCCCCAACAGCTCAATAAATAACGCGCATTTTTCTGTAATATTCTAAACAAAAACTTTCAGCTCCATCAGTAACCAATATATATATATATATATATATATA
>SEYY01004510.1:10000-17500 GCA_009176605.1 Armadillidium nasatum
TATATATATATATATATATATATATATATATATATATATATATATATATATATATATATGTATATATATATATATATATATATATATATATATATATATATATATATATATATATATATATATATATATATATATATATATATATATATATAGTGTGTGTGTGTGTGTGTGTGTGTATCAAAAAGTTTTGGAATATCAACAAAATTGGTCGACTGGTTGTATAAACACATTTATTATGACCCCAGATATTTCTTTTGTATACACTGATAAATGTGCTTTTAGACAAGATTATTATGAAGACGACTTGTCCATTATTTTTTTCCGTTAAAATAATTAACTCTAGCTTTGATCACAAATTTTAGTGGTTGTAAGGAATCATTTTATAATTTTTCACTCAACCAAGCACAGGAATATCTCAATCCAAATGATGATATGTGATTGTGCAATTCACTCAAAAATTTTTCATGCTTCGTACGTCTATTTCTTCCTCACATAGTCATTCTGCTTAGATAACAAAGAATAACTTTCCTTGTTATTGAAAATTTTCCAAACTCGGTAGATATTTCATTTCATTTGCCAATAAAATTCACAGATACCATTTTACTAACATTATAAAATGTTTCAAATTAGGACAGTCACACAAAGTATTTTTCACCCGTTTCTCGATTCAAAAAATACTTGACGGCTACGTCCAATTTACTTAATCTTTGATTCGCTTTTTACACACAACCTTATTCTACTGATATATGTTGCTGATTCTCTTGCCTTCCCTTCAACCTTTTACATTCATTTCCCTTGAGAACAAGAGAATATTTTATTGAAATTCTGAAATTTAAACATTTTTCTTTAATTATTTTCTCTACTGGAAATTGACATAGGTTTAGGCTGGGTACAAAAAGGAATAACAAAGGTGGTTCTGTATGTCAATAATTTCTGTTCTCCTTATCACGGTGAACCAATCTTTAATGAAAGAATTTTTACAAGGTCTTCTTGCTCTTAAATGATTAGCTTTATTACAAACGTGCACTTGAGATTTATGACTATTCTTCGTATGAAAAGTCACTCATCCAGGATAGGGGAGGGGAAATGGAGCATCCATTAAGGAAAATAATGATTAAATAACATAAATTAGAGAGAGAAGGCTACATTGAGCAAATTTGTCTTGCTCTATGAACTTCAATGCAGCAAAATCGTAAGTAATATTTCACTGATCTCACTGCTGTTTCTTAATAAGATCTCTGAATAAAAATGTCTCTATACCAGTGTTCCTCTGTAGTTCGTAAAGCATTTAGTTACTAAATAAGGATCTTGAGGCAATGAAATAAATAATTATGTGTACTATAATATTTAAGTACTGTGATATTTTTGGCATTAGAACCTAAATTGACAGTTTTAATTTCAATGAATTGCTATTTCAATTAAAAATTTGTTGGTTGAGTATAAAATACTCACAAAAAGGAGACAAACACATTTACACATACCTCACCACTCCTAAGCATATATATATATATATATATATATATATATATATATATATATATATATATATATATATATATATATATATATATATATATATATATATATATATATATATATATAAATATATATATAATATATATATATATATATATATATATATATATATATATATATATATATATATATATATATATATATATATATATACAAACGTAATATTATGAATATTTTTTAAAATTTCTTTTCTGTTGAAATTCAAAAACGTTGTATTAATTAAACTAAAATATAATTTCGTTATTTCTTTTCCTTCAGAGTTGAACTTCTTCTTTATTTTAAATAATCTTCTTAAGTAATTTTCTTTTTTTCTTTTTTTTTTTTTTTTTTTTTTTTTTTTTTTTTTTTTTTTTTTTTTTTTTTTTTTTTTTTTTTTTTTTTTTTTTTTTTTATTTATTTATATTTTTATATATATATATATATATATATTATATATATTATATATAATATATATATTATATATATATATATATATATATATATATATATATATATATATATATATATATATATATATATATATATATATATATATATATATATATATATATATATATATATATATATATATATATATATATATATATATATATATATATATATATATATATATATATATATATATATATATATATATATATATATATATATATATATATATATATATATATATATATATATATATATATATATATATATATATATATATATATATATATATATATATATATATATATATATATATATATATATATATATATATATATATATATATATATATATATATATATATATATATATATATATATATATATATATATATATATATATATATATATATATATATATATATATATATATATATATATATATATATATATATATATATATATATATATATATATATATATATATATATATATATATATATATATATATATATATATATATATATATATATATATATATATATATATATATATATATATATATATATATATATATATATATATATATATATATATATATATATATATATATATATATATATATATATATATATATATATATATATATATATATATATATATATATATATATATATATATATATATATATATATATATATATATATATATATATATATATATATATATATATATATATATATATATATTATATATATATATATATATATATATATATATATATATATATATATATATATATATATATAAATATAAAAGTAATATTTTTAAAATAAAAATATTTATTTTAGTTTTAGGAAAAATATATTTTTAAAACCAAAATAAATATATTTATTTTAAAGATATATATATATATATATATATATATATATATATATATATATATATATATATATATATATATATATATATATATATATATATATATATATATATATATATATATATATATATATATATATATATATATATATATATATATATATATATATATATATATATATATATATATATATATATATATATATATATATATATATATATATATATATATATATATATATATATATATATATATATATATATATATATATATATATATATATATATATATATATATATATATATATATATATATATATATATATATATATATATATATATATATATATATATATATATATATATATATATATATATATATATATATATATATATATATATATATATATATATATATATATATATATATATATATATATATATATATATATATATCCGTCGTCTTCAAATTCCAGAAACTTAAGAAATTTATGTTTCATCCCGGAATCGTGCAAAATCTGTCCTTCGTAACACCAAAAAACTCTTTTTCTCCCTAGAAAATACAATAATTTTTCCTGTTCCTCTTCCTCACGCTCTTTCTTTTGCAAAAAATATCAACAGTAACTTTGCCTTTTCCTCTTCCTCTTTCCTTCCACTCGACACAAACTTTCACATAACTATGATATCTTCTTCGAAAACACACAACTCAAACCTTCATCTGTTCTTAATGTTCCTGGTGTTTTTTTTTTCTCCTGATCTTTCTTGGAAAGACCACATTACTTCTCTTTCTAAACAAGATTCAAAGAGGTTGGGTGTTTTGAGGCACCTTTCAGAATTTCTACACACCACCCCAGTTGCTTGCTCTTTATAGGGGTGTTATTCCCCCCCTGTATGGAGTACGCCTCACATATCTTGGGTGGTTCACTCATACAGCTCCCATTGAGAAGGTGGAGTCTAGGGTTTTCCGTCTCCATCAACTCTCCCCACTCTTACAAACTCTCTCCAAAATCTTTCTGCCCGTCGAATTTTTGCGTCATTCTCTCTATACTATCGCTATTACAGCGGACATTGCTCTTCTGAACTTTCTCGTCGAATACCTCCTCCATTGAGAAGACCTCGTGCGACACGCCTTTCTACACAGTCTCATCCTTTCTGTCCAACTCTCTGACCCCAGACTTAACCACTATGCTCAGTCTTACAAGTACTCTAATGGTAAAGTCTGGAACACACATTCTTTCTTTCTTATTCTAACTTCCTTTGACTTGCACACTTGCAGTGTTTCTGGACACGTCGGCCTCTAATGACCAAGATAGGACTTTTACAACTCAGGTGGAAATTTGGTAGGCCTCCTGGCTTTGCCCGCCGGATGATATATATATATATATATATATATATATATATATATATATATATATATATATATATATATATATATATATATATATATATATATATATATATATATGTGTGTGTGTGTGTGTGTGTGTGTGTGTGTGTGTGTGTGTGTGTGTGTGTGTGAGATACAAAAATATCTCGAACATAAAAAATAAGATTAAAAAGTATATAAAAATAAAATCTAAACCTCAAATGTGCTTCACCTAATAAATCAGACTCGAAGCGAATTAGCCATTTCATTCTTTTATAAAGGTTGTTAAGAGAGACTATGCTTTATGTCTGCCAAAGAATAGAAAAATGTATATAAAAATAAAGTTTAAAGAAAGAGAAATCTCTTCTCTAAGACCTTCAGATCCTAACATAAATCCGATTTGGAACGATTTTCAGTTTGGGGTAAATGTTGAATTCTTGTCTTTAGCTTTCGTGATCTTGATTCAAATATCATTTTTTTTTTTCTTCTTCTTCTTCTTCTTACTCTCTTTTCTTTAAAAAAAACAGTATTAATGGGGTTATACATGTGTGTGTGTGTGTGTGTGTGTGTGTGTGTGTGTGTGCGCGAGCTTTTGTGTGTATGAGTTTTTGTGAATAGGTGAAGTATGAGAATACTTTACTTTTCTTTTGCCTTGATGTAATGACAGTCTGATTATATTACACTGTCTTCATATATATATATATATATATATATATATATATATATATATATATATATATATATATATATATATATATATATATATATATATATATATATATATATATATATATATATATATATATATATATATATATATATATATATATATATCTATATATATATATATATATATATATATATGTATAAGGCTAACTTTCGTCGGCAGTACCAGTGCCAATCTCACGTTCTGTGCTGAACCCTTTTTTGAGAGGAAATGAGGGAAAATTGAGTAGAAAAGTACACTCCACAATCTTTTCCTGAGCTTATTTTAATACTCTTAATTCGGATAATCCTCTAATTAATCCGGATAATCTAATTCAACCTTTTAAATTTGATACCTAATTAATTAGACTAATCCGTTTAAACCTTTAAACCCAGTCCAGTTTTTTTGACGGCAGGTGCCTGACCTTAACTTTAGCACTCCCCTTCCGGTTCACACGCTCCTTCTTGAGGTATTTCTAGCTTTTTCTAGCACGCACCACTCTAGTTAGTCAACACCCTTCGAGATGAGTGGAGTACCAGTGCCAACGACAGCTAGCACTCAGGTTAAGACACTTTTGGTGATAACGTCACACACATATGCGCATGCACACACGCAAGCACATACACACACTTGACCCTCTGACGTCATGGCAGTTGGCCATTAAGAAACTATGGCGTCATACGTTCGCCATCTTAAATTTCTGTCCACGTAGGTTTCGTCGCCATCTTGGACTTGACCACGTGGGTTTGAATTTTTCCCTCCGTTTTCTTAGCTTCATTTTACCACCATCTATTGATGAAAATTAAACTTTCCATATTCCAAAGGAACCCTTAAAGCTTTCATCAAGAGATCAGGACTCAAAACCTCACCCTCTGATTTGAGATCCATTTCGTTACTACCACACCATATCGGATCATACCTTATAAAGTACAATTTGTTCTATTTATGCACAACTTTTTTCTCTTTCTCTTTACTCATATACTTTTTATGACTTGAATATAATTTATTACTTTGTTGATTATATAATCAAGCTTATGTCATGGTTTGTATCATCCCTTGTTACATAATGTTTATATATCTACTTTTTTTATGTAATATTTTTACAAAACAAGCACTGTCACCAAATACATTGCTTTATCTTATTATGACGTTATCAGCATCATTTGACTTCGAGTCTTAAGAATTGGAGTTAAAAAATTCAGAATCCGTATGATCCAAAATGCCATATCTGCTGGCTCACCCCGGCAATACGACGGACGTGGGATGACACACACACACACACACACACACACATATATATATATATATATATATATATATATATATATATATATATATATATATATATATATATATATATATATATATATATATATATATATATATATATATATATATATATATATATATATATATATATATACCTGGAAATCTATAAATACTTTTTAATGAAACAATGTTTTAAAAGTTATAGAGAGCAAACTTCAATTCAAAGAAATGTTAATGTAAATGTATTTCTAATTTCTAAGTAATTTTGTTTCTTTGTTTATTGCAAAAACTTTTTTAGATTTAAAACAAAGTATAAAGAAGAGTTTTTTTTTCCGTGAAAGTCTCTTGAGATATAAAAATAAAGTTGTTTATTTCTTTTAATAATGAATTGAAATAAGAAATGTATTGAAAAAAATGTATTAAAATAAAAAAGGACTGACAAATGAAAAGTTAATAGTTTGTTGAAAATAAAGAAAGAATTGTATTTTATTTCTTTTTTATTTTTTTATTTCTATTTTTTTTATTATTTTTTTTTTTTTTTACTTGTGAAATATTATTGTAAATTAAAAATTCATTAACATTTGTTATTAAAAATGGTATTCAAATTTTACAAAGAAATTGGATTTAACTGAAAGAGTTTGGTGAAAATATGAATAGACAAGAGAGTCAAACAAAGTAAACCACCAGAAAATAAATCTCTTTTCACATAACAGAGATTTCGCTTGAAACAAAGCTTAAAGTGATAAACTGTTGAATGGTTGTACTGAAATGGAAATCGTTTTGATATTAATTTTAAAAATTTATTTTATGTTCAAATATAAATAAAAATTCAGTGATCGTGAATATATACGTAATTGCTTGCTAGGATAATAATAATAATAATAATAATAATAATAATAATAATAATAATAATAATAATAATAATAATAATAATAATAATAATAATAATAATAATAATAATAATAATAATAATAATAATAATAATTGTAGTTCCTTAGGAAGGAGAATATACCACACACTTCGAAGGTGGTTTAATTATCATTCACAAACCTATGTACACAGCTAAAATATTAACTCATATTAACTCTATTATATTAGGAGCTCAATATTTCAACATATCAGTTAATGACTAATAAATAATTATAAAACACATATCAATAATAATAATAATAATAATAATAATAATAATAATAATAATAATAATAATAATAATAATAATAATAATAATAATAATATCAGTTGAAATTTCACTTTTAATTTTCCAGATTTTTAAAAATTTTAACTCTTTCTTCTATTTGCTGACCGGTTTTATC
>SEYY01004510.1:25000-37500 GCA_009176605.1 Armadillidium nasatum
ATACTTTCAAACGCCGTGTATCTGGACACGTCGGCCTCCATCGACCATGATAGATCTTTCCCAACTCCGGTGGAATTTGGTAGGCCTCTGGCCTTTGCCCACCGGAGGATATATATATATATATATATATATATATATATATATATATATATATATATATATATATATATATATATATATATAATGTATATATATATATATATATATATATATATATATATATATATATATATATATATATATATATATATATATATATATATATATATATAATATATATCTTGAGAAATGTAATAATGATAACAGGTTCAAACTGATTAAAACGTTGCTAGTTTAAGCATGAACCAAGTTCTTTTTTAGATGTGAAACTGTGGTTTCTAAAACTTCAAAGTTAGCCTGCTAAATAATTTGTTTGCAATGCTTTTACAAGTTTAATGTTTATAATGTTTATAATAAGGAAATTTCTTGTTGATCATATGAATCACCAAATAACGGGAAGTAAGCTTCCATCAAAAGGAGACTACTTAAAAGTTTTATTTTACGATGTGCGTGTGACCAAATTAAATCTTGATGAAAGTTCACTCTTTGTAATTGATGAATAAATTATTTTTTGGCGGAAAGCCAAAATTTCTTTACGAGAACCACACAAATGCAAAGAAAATTTGATAAAATGGCATGAGGAGTGGAGTCAATTACTAAAAAATAAAAATAAAGATAGTCATCATTTTAGGAGAAAGAAAACTTTTACTGAAAGTTTAGATGATGTTTTTGATATTGCTCATAAAAATGCACTACAAATGATGTATATAAATGAAGACAAGCAATTTCTACTGAGGCAGAGAAAAACAGGACGTCCAGGTTCATTGTTAGAAATTGATGTGAAACATTCTAATAAAGAAAAAAGAAATTCTGATCGTCAAAAGCGGGAAGAAGAACCAAGACAAAAGATTTCTGAATTACCGTCAACATCATCAGGTAAGATTTCACTGTTTTTACTATAATATTTGTCGATGTCAACTTTTGTAATAAAATATTAAATTTAATTGAATTTTTCAGAAACTCAGATTTTTTACAGATTCCTCATCCTCCGAAAGTTCCAGTCATGTTTGGATAACAAATGAAGAAACCGGAACAACTAACGTTATCGTTCTTTCGAAGAGAAAAAGAGCACAAAAAGAAATTTTAATGCCTCAATTGGCAGCAACTTTAGACAAGTGCAAAATCATTGAAAGAGATGCAGTTCATTTATTGTCATCTTTTTAGATGCGGTCTCCTTATATTCTTCTGAATACATTATTAATCGTACTTCCATTCGGAAAATTAGAGAAAAGTATCGTAAGTCGTATAGTGAAAAGATAAAGAAAGACATTTCTACATGTTTAATAATGCAAGTGCTGTAATAATTCACTGGGACACAAAATTGTTTTCTGACATTGGAATATCATGTGATAGATTAGCAATCATTGCAACAGATCCGGACATAGAACAGTTATTAGCTGTTCCGAATTTACCTAAAGGAACTTGAAAAGAAATAGCTAAAAATGTTTATGAAACATTAGAAAATTGGGCATTAACAAAGGTGGAATCATCTGTATTCGACACGACTTCCATCGTATACAAATAAACTAATAGGAGCCTGTTCGCAATTAGAAAAGAAAATTAAGCGAAATATCTTATTTTTGGGTGGTCGGCATCATATATCAAAGATTGCCTTGTAATAAAGTTTTTCAAAATGTAAATAATAACTTCAAGACCAGATGTTCCTCTGTTTAAAAGGTTTAGAGCAAAATGGCCTGAAATTAATATAAAACATTTCGTACTCGATATTATTAGTACTGATTTAAAAGAAATATTTAAAGATAAAGTACTTGTAACATTTGCACATTCGGCATTGTAAACTTCATTCAATAGAGATGATATAAAGAGTTTTTGGAGCTAGTAATTGTATTCTTAGGTGAAATCCCACTAGGGGTAATAAAATTTAGGAATCCAGGCGCATACCATTCAGCACGATGGATGGCTAAGGCCATTTATTACTTAAAAATTTATTTATTTAGAAACATATTTATAGTGAAATGTTATGCAATGTATTGGCTTTATTGTTCAAATGCTATTCAAGCACCTCTAAATGACATTAAAGTTTTGAAGGACTTGCGAAATCATAAAAATGCTGATAAAAGTAATAGCTGATGCTGTCATCTCTAAATTCATAAATCAATTATATTATCTAAATGAGGAATGTGAATGTATTTCCTTATTCGATAACACAATCAATCAATAAAGAAGACAGAATGAAAATGGCTGCTAAAATTATTGCGTTAAAGAACGATGAAAGCGAAGTAAACTGTGAAGAAATGTCAAAGAAATTAATTTTAAGAAAAGATGATGTTGATAAATTTTTGGAAGATAATGATAATCAAATAATAATAAAATTGCCAAGTAAGAATTTACGAAGTTTCTTTAAAAGATTCAACATCTCCATGGAATTTTTGAAAAACAACATCCACAAGAATGAAATAGTTTAGAGGATTATAAGAAAGGGAACAAAATAATAGAACAATTGAAATTTATTAACGACGCAGCAGAAAGAGGAATAAAGCTAATGCAAGAATTTAATGACAGAATAACCAAAAATAAAGACCAAAATCAATTTCTATTAAAGATAGCATTTTTTTTTTTTGCTTTATCTAATTATGCTTTTAAAATAATATCGAAAATATTTAAATTAAATTTTAGGTGAAATTTAACAATTATTATTTATTTTAAAAATACTTTCCAGGCTGTTCAAGATTACCGAAGGAAGCATCAAACACAGCATTACCTGTGCTACAGAAACCTTTCAATTAGTATCATTCAAGTATCTTTTAGCAATTTTCTTAGAAAGTATTGAATCCTTTATTGAAACTTGTTAATATTTACCAAATACATTACACTTATATATTGTTGGTATAAAAGGCAACAGTCTTTTCATAATAAGCACATGCAAATTTTATGTTTTAGCTCTTGACGTTAATTCCTTATTTATCGAAGGTATTATATGTTGTTGGATTATTATTTAGATAAATAATGAAAGGAAAGAGACCTACAGAACGGTACCAGTAAATTTTTTAGATTTTCTTTGCATTTCAAAAGATTTTCATTGAAAGTCGCCGAAGGTTAATGTCAATTATTCAGGCTCAAATTTGGAGAATATTACTAATTTATTACTTGTATAGGAACATTAGAAGTGTCAGCGTTAACTGAAATATAGAAATTATGAAATAAGTGTCACCGTAATATATATATATATATATATATATATATATATATATATATATATATATATATATATATATATATATATATATATATATATATATATATATATATATATATATATATATATATATATATATATATATATATATATATATATATATATATATATATATATATATATATATATATATATATATATATATATATATATATATATATATATATATATATATATATATATATATATATATATATATATATATATATATATATATATATATATATATATATATATATATATATATATATATATATATATATATATATATATATATATATATATATATATATATATATATATATATATATATATATATATATATATATATATATATATATATATATATATATATATATATATATATATATTATAGTATATATATATATATATATATATATATATATATATATATATATATATATAATATATATATATATATATATATATATATATATATATATATATATATATATATATATATATATATATATATATATATATATATATATATATATATATATATATATATATATATATATATATATATATATATATATACGTGTGTGTGTTGTGTGTGTGTGTGTGTGTGTGTGTGTGCGCGTGTGTGTGTGTGTGTTTGTGTTGTGTGTTGTTAATAATTATAATATATACAATTAATTAAAAATATCATAAAAAATCCTAATTTGTTTTATTGATTTTCATTAAAATAAAAGTAATTAATTAATATTTCATCAAATCGTTTCCTGTACAGAGCAATTTCTTCTATGAATTTAATTAAATTTAAGATAAGAACGAAATTCCAATTTCCAAATGAAGGCCTTTTCTATCAAAGGTCCACTTTGTTTTCATATAATATATATATATATATATATATATATATATATATATATATATATATATATATATATATATATATATATATATATATATATATATATATATATATATATATATATATATATGTGTCAGAGGTGGGCATAAGCTCAAATGAAAACGCAAAAGTGCAAATTGCGCTTTTGCACTTGCGCGATTTTTCAAAAATGTTCGCTTTTTCATTCTCGCTCAACAACATTTTTAAGAGCGCAAAAGCGCAAATTTGCTTTTGCTTTGAACCGAGGTTCAGATGTATCTTTGATGATTTTGATTTGTTTTTGGCAACAGCCCTGCCCCATCATTTCCAACTTGGATTGGTACGTGGGTTAAATGAGGGAAAGTACCCATATGTCAAGATGAGGATTTTGGAGGAAATAAAGTGTAATATTGTATCGAATCTTAATCCTTCCATATCCAGGCACTGAAGGTATGGGACTGAGTCTGAAATGGACCCATTTAAGTTGTTATTTTTATAATTTGGAACGAACTTTAAGCATCTCTTGTATTATATATATATATATATATATATATATATATATATATATATATATATATATATATATATATATATATATATATATATATATATATATATATATATATATATATATATATATATATATATATATATATATATATATATATATATATATATATATATATATATATATATATATATATATATATATATATATATATATATATATATATATATATATATATATATATATATATATATATATATATATATATATATATATATATATATATATATATATATATATATATATATATATATATATATATATATATATATATATATATATATATATATATATATATATATATATATATATATATATATATATATATATATTCATAATACACTGACATAATGTTCAAATGAAACTTAAAAAATTTGAGTTCTTGATACCATTTCTAAATATTTCAGAAACTGAAGGCCCCATATATCCAGCAGACACCTCTGGAGGAGAAGTTGGGACAAACCTTGGATAGCTGGCTGCAGTAAATGTTCACCACAGTACCCCTCTCACTAGGAACCTGTTTTCCGTGTGAATACCAGGAGGTCTGGGTGGACTTGTTTATTAAGTATAATACCCCATTAGCCAGCTCAGATGGCCGTGGAGAGGTTGTTTAGTCAAGGCTCTGACATTCTAAGACCAAAGAGGGCAGCCATGGCATCCAGCAATTTTGAAAAATTTATCTTTATGAAAGGGAATATGACCCTTTTCAGAATGCAAGAGGAGAGCTACGAGGAGGAAGAGATCATAGATAATAGAATAAATAATTAAAATCTTTCTCATTTTTTGTTATATATTTGCATTTTTCAAATAAAATTTAAAAATAATTCATCTTTACATACTTGCGCTCTCTTTTTTTTATTTTATTTATTTTTTTTTTTTTTTTGCGCTCCTAAATTTGCGCTTTAAAAAAAATTTTTATTTGCGGACATGTGCGCTTTTGCATTTGAGGACTAAATTTTTGAAAAAATGTGCGCTTTTGCGCTTGCGCAATAAGTTTTTCCAATTTGCGCTCTAAAGTTTAAAATTTGCGCGCCCACCTCTGATATATATATATATATATATATATATATATATATATATATATATATATATATATATATATATATATATATATATATATATATATATTATATATATATATCGAATTCTTAACTAATTTTAATAAATTAAATTTTACATTCATTACAGAATGAGAACGCTAGCTGATGTTTGTATTGATTGGTGGAAAGTTTTAACTTGCTCCAAATATTATAATATAAGGGCAACTAAGGTCGATGTGCGAAAGAAGAGAATTAACTAATAATAATAATAATAATAATAATAATAATATAATAATAATAATAATAATAATAATAATAATAATTATAATAATAATAATAATAATAATAATAATAATTAATAATAATAATATTAATAACAATAATAATAAATAACAATAATAAGGATGATAATAATAATAATATTAATAAAGAAATACTACTACTAATAATAATCATAATAATAATAATTATAATGATAATAATAATAATAATAATAATAATAATAATAATAATAATAATAATAATAATAATAATAATAATAATAATAATAATATTAATTTAAGGAGAGAGATGGAAGAGGCTGATTGATTGAGCGTGGGTTGGAGTTGTCTGATATACAATGATTTTGCGGTCTAAGGTATTTGAAGAAGATTTCAAAATACTAAAATCTGAGAATTGTAGGGTGTGATTTTGGGAGTGTTAATGGTCACGAATGGGGGAGTTTTCAAGGGGGAGGAGAAGTAGATTGGTTCGAAAGGAGGTGCCGAGATCCTTGTGAATTCTAAGCTTAAGTTGTAGGCCTGTTTTGGTAACGATACGAGCATTACATCTCGTACATGAGAAAAGGTAAACTATAGAATGTACAAGCAGAGTTAGTAGTTTTGTTTTATATTTGAAAAATGAGTTTACTGAGAAGGAATTGATTCCTATTAAGTGTGCTTTTATATGGGGAAAGAATGATTGGAGAAGAGAATTTAATTCTTTATTAAAGGAAGGAGTATGGGTCCCTTAATAAGGAGTTTTGATTTAAAATTAAAGTTTTGAAGCAGAGGGGAGAGAAGTAGTAGGGCGGAAGAATGTTTGAGATAAAGTTGAAGATGGTATTTTCAATAAATGTGCTTGGATAAAAATTAAAAATAAAGAATTTTTCGAGGTAGAGGAGTTCAAGATGGAAGTTCCACCAGTTTGAGCATATTGAATATAATCTATGTAAATATCCGGATATGGTAGTTAGTTTAAAACAGTATGATGTGGAGCTTAGAAAATTGAGTCCTAAGAGTGATGTGGTTGGCTTACGGTATACTGAGGTGATAAAACCTTGGGGTACATGTGAAATAAGTATGTCAAGGAATGAAAGTGAATTATTGGTTTCATGTTCACATGTGAAATGAATATTTGCGTGTTGTTTGATAATGTATTGGAAGAAGAGGTCGGAATGGGATTCTTAAAGTGTTATTAATTTGCTAATTTGTGATTATAATCATCTCATATTTATTCTGATTGTTATTTACTTTACTTTATTTACAGATTATATCGATAATGGACTTAGGTAGTCCGAAACGTCTTTCGTAATAACTGTTAATTATTTATTATATATTGCCTTAAGCATGTGCTATTAAAGCTTAATAAAATGGTATCTTTTCCTACATTGTTAGCTACATTATATATATATATATATATATATATATATATATATATATATATATATATATATATATATATATATATATATATATATATATATATATATATATATATACTTATGCAAAATAAATGTATTTTCTTCCAGTTATTCACTTTGTTTTACTATATTTTAACTGTTTTGGTGGTTTTTATATTTCAAATCCATGCTGGAAATTTACATCGGAAAAAACAAGCGAACATTTGAATATTTCATTTATTTCGTTAAATGATTTTTGATGTTATAATATATATATATATATATATATATATATATATATATATATATATATATATATATATATATATATATATATATATATATATATATATATATATATATATATATATATATATATATATATATATAACACCCCTCCTTGAATAGGGCTTTGCCCGTGAGTGGTGAGGATATATATATATATATATATATATATATATATATATATATATATATATATATATATATATATATATATATATATATATATATATATATATATATATATATATATATATATATATATGCTCCTATATGAACAATTGCAGCAGCATGTTACTTTCATAGTTATAAATTTGCTAACAATTCCGCATCCGCAAACTTGATTTCATTTAATAATTGTTTGCAACTATTGAAAGCCTGTACGATTTTTACGCATTTACAGAATCGTATAATAGTAATTTTCTAAATTATTTGAATAGTATTCTCATTAATTAAATATATTTTTAACTCAAATTTTTTTTTTGGTACATCAAAAATGGAATTGATTAAACTATTTAACTACTGAATCCTGTTGATACTACTTTATTTTTAATAAACAACTATATTGCTAAAAAGAATTCTTTTGCAAATGAATTCTTTAGCAATTCTTGCTGACTCAAACCATAAACATGCTTGGCTCGACAACTGTTCCCAGAATAATAATCTGAGCAGTAAAAAAGGATTTATGGACGATGCGTTTTCATTATTTTCAGATGAAAATATTGTTCTCCCCTTTTTAAATTACGTTAAAGAGAAAATTACCAAATATTAATTTCCCAGAGAAAATGAAAAGAAGATTAACTTACAATTTATAGACCCGTTCATTTAAAAAAAAATGATTCAGGCTATTTCCTGAGCATTGATTGTATAATATTATTCACTAACTTAAGCCTGAATTATTCAGTCTAATTTATTTATAAATGTAATATTATTAAAACTCTTTTACATAGAGCTATTTGTCTATCTGTCATGGAACTATCAGACATCACTCAAATAATTTATGTTTTCTCTAAAATATTTTAAAATTAATTTATTTTCATTTTCGTTAATCTGCAAGCTGATAAAAATATTTAAATAACACCGTGAACAGATATACTGCATTTTGAAAGTGTACAAATCAAAGGAAGAGGGAAAAATAGAAAATGGAGGAATGTTCCAAACTTTACTAGTAATAAGATAAATTGCTATTAAAAATTGAATCAGAAAGTTAGATAGAGAAAGGATGAGACTGTGTGAAGAAACATATCGTACGAATAATCTTCAAAGGGGGAACTTTACTAATAGAAAGTTCAGAGCAGAAATGTCATTTATAACAGAGAAGATATAGAAAGAGTAAGGCAACAATTATGCATTAAAAAAAGATTGTAAAGAGATAGTGAGAACGGGAGGAGTTGTAAGACAAAATGCTCTAGACTCCATCCATTCAATAAACGTTGCTTTCTCAACAACCCCAGGATATGTGATATAATTTCCATACAAGTACAAACGACTCTACTATAGGGATCAGCCAACTAGAGTCTTGTAAAGAAATTCTGAAGAGGCCTTCGAACATGCAACCTCTTAGAATCTTGCTTCGTGAAAAGAGAAAAAGTAATCCTTTAGAGAAAGATCATTTGTAAAAGATGTAATAAAAATATTAAAGACAGGAGAATGTTTGAAAATTGTGTTATAGTTAAGTGGAAAATTACTTTGGATAGAAAGAAAGGAAAATGAGGCTTTGAAGCATCGAAAACAACCATATTTCTTTATCCAAATACGGAATACGAGAAAGACCAGTGGTTAGTTGTCATATATATATATATATATATATATATATATATATATATATATATATATATATATATATATATATATATATATATATATATATATATCCAGTATTGGAGTACAATTGGAGGAGGGTGATCTTTTGAGTTAGTCATCTTGGAGGGTGTCCATGAGCTTTCTCAGTGGGATTTCCTTTTGTACTGTCGTGGTACAGAGTTAGACACTCTGTCTTACCAAAGTTCGGATCAGCCGAGTTCGAATAGCAGACTTAATATATATATATATAATATATATATATATATATATATATATATATATATATATATATATATATATATATATATATATATATATATATATATATATATATATATATATATATATATATATATATATATATATATATATATATATATATATATATATATATATATATATATATATATATATATATATATATATATATATATATATATATATATATATATATATATATATATATATATATATATATATATAAGTCCAAATTCGCATTGCATTAGTTGTGTTTAGCATTGCATTTATGTTTTCTAAATAGTAAATTAGAATATCTTAATTAGAATACTACCAATTTGGGATTTAAAATGAGTTTATTTCTCCTCGTCTGCAAATGGCATTGCTAATCCTATTCAAACACTTAATTTAAATTAAATAATTAGTTGAATTATTTAGTTATTGAAAAAATTAATGTATAAAAAATAAAATTGAAAGAAAATAATTGAAAATGCTTTTTTATATATATTTTTTTTATTTTTAATATAAAGGGAAAATTTTATTTTTGGAAAATGGAAATATTTAAGTGCTTATGGGATTTTTTAAAGTTAGTTTTCACATATTTTGCTTTTTTTTTTTTATTTATTTATTTATTTTAATTTTACTCTTTTTACTTTACTTGTTATCCGAATTTAAATTTTTTTCATAAACATTCATTGAAAATATATAAATAGAAATATACTTAGTCTGAGATATGCAGCATAGTTTAAGTACATTTTAAATTGAAGGATATTTATACAGTAAATTTTATATCAAAATTGAGTCAATATAATTCTTCTATTTATCATAAAGACGAAGAATGTTTGAATTATCAAGATTTCCGCTTACTTAAAATTGTTTTTAGATAAAAATAAAATTGTGTAAAAATTTCTGAATTATATAAATAAACGTGATAGAAAAGGAAAGAGAATGAAACTATATATATATATATATATATATATATATATATATATATATATATATATATATATATATATATATATATATATATATATATATATATATATATATATATATATATATATATATATATATATATATATATATATATTATATATATATTGCAGTTTTTCTGGAAAAATTATTATTATTATTATTATTATTATTATTATTATTATTATTATTATTATTATTATTATTATTATTATTATATTATGATTCGGCTGCGGTCGAGAGAGGATGTACTTGGAAGCAGAAGGGAAGAAGAAAAGTTAGAAACACACAAGGGAGTCAAAAGAGAAGAGAGAGGAATAGAGAGGAGGAGAGGAGAGAAGAAAAGTGAAGGAAAGAAGGCTATTGTATCTGGAGCTCAAAGATCTTCTCCCTGAAGTTGCAGTTTGTTTGTGTAGTTATTGAAGAACGATACTGACCATAGGTAAAAAGAGAAAAAATTAATATTTCGTTATAATATTTCAGTATTTTTAATAGTAAATTAAAAGAAATTCAATAAAAAAATTGTGAAGCAACATATCTTTCGATTTTTGTACTTTCGACAATTAATATAAAATTAAATATTAAAAGAAGAAGAAGAAGAAGAAGAAAAAAAAAGAATGTAGTTAGAAGTAACCTCTGGTCAATAATGAATGATGATTTCGTCGCAGTCGAGTCAAATGAAGAATAGTTCTTCGCATGGTTTTTAAAGGCTGGGAACCTTTTCAACTAAGATTTTTTCCCATGTACGATTGCAGGAATGCAAAATTTCTGTAATCGACACTACCCTGCATCATGCGGGATAAGGTGCATTGTATAAAAAAAAAAAAAAAAAAAAATAAATTATTATTATTATTATTATTATTATTATTATTATTATTATATATAATTATTATTATTATTATTATGTTATTATTGTATGTTCTACGCAAAATATATATTGCACACATTCACCCCCACATACTTTACTGTCTCTCTGTATATGGAACAACACCCAAATCAAACACATCAAATCATAACAATGCAAAAACGAATCATAAGACTCCTCAGCGGCAGTAGAGACTTTTATAGTCATACACCACCTTTATTCAAAAAACTTAACATATTGCAATTTGATCATCTTCTAAACCTCTCCCTCCTAAAGGAAATCCACAAAGTAATAAATAATAACACATGCGAATTCCTAAAAAAAAACCACCAAAACAATCAAATTGAAAGAGGAATAATCTTAAGAAACAACAATAACCTAAAAACGCCTTTGTACAGGCTCACTAAAGCACGACAAGCAGTAAGCTATCACCTCCACCATTCTGTTTAACAATCTCCCAGACGACATAAAAAATGAAAGATCAATAAAATCATATGCGCACAAAATTAAAAAAAGGTACTTAAATTCGTATTGATCCATTATTATTATTGTTATTATTATTATTACTGTTATTATTTATTATTATTATTATTATTATTATTATTATTATTATTATTTATTATTATTATTATTATTATTATTATTATTATTATTATTATTATTATTATTATTATTTATTATTGTTTATTATTATTTTATTATTATTATTATTATTAGTTATTATTATTTATTATATTATTTTTATTATTATTATTATTATTATTATTATTATTATTATTATTATTATTATTATTATTATTATTATTATTATTATTATTATTATTATTATTATTATTATTATTATTATTATTATTATTATTATTATTATTATTATGTTGTTGTTAGAATTATTACATTACCTGTT
>SEYY01004510.1:45000-47500 GCA_009176605.1 Armadillidium nasatum
TATATATATATATATATATATATATATATATATATATATATATATATATATATATATATATATATATATATATATATATATATATATATATATATATATATATATATATATATATATATATATATATATATATATATATATATATATATATATATATATATATATATATATATATATATATATATATATATATATATATATATATATATATATATATATATATATATATATATATATATATATATATATATATATATATATATATATATATATATATATATATATATATATATATATAATATATATATATATATATATATATATATATATATATATATATATATATATATATATATATATATATATATATATATATATATATATATATATATATATATATATATATATATATATATATATATATATATATATATATATATATATATATATATATATATATATATATATATATATATATATATATATATATATATATATATATATATATATATATATATATATATATATATATATATATATATATATATATATATATATATATATATATATATATATATATATATATATTATATATATATATATATATATATATATATATATATATATATATATAGGGATGGAGTGAAGTATCTTTATCAGTATCGGTATCGGCAAGTATAGGAATATTTTTAAGTATCGGTAAAATTTTTTTATAGGAGTAAAGTTTCGGTATCGGTAGTGTATCGGTATCGGCAAATATCGGCATATTATTTTAGGTATCGGTAAAATTTTTAGTATCGCTCCATCCCTAGTTTATATATATATATATATATATATATATATATATATATATATATATATATATATATATATATATATATATATATATATATATATATATATATATATATATATATATATATATATATAATAATATATAAGCTTTTAAAAACAGTTATTGAACATTATCGACTAAAGTATTTTTCAACGAAAAATATAAAACATTATTAAACCATTTGAGAAAAACTAGGTTTCAAAATTTTTGGAGCACCTGGTGGCAAATCTCTTATTTATACATTATATCCTTTATCGAGAGAGAGAGAGAGAGAGAGAGAGAGAGAGAGAGAGAGAGAGAGAGAGAGAGAGAGAGAGAGAGAGAGATACATTTAATCTGAGTTTGAACATCTCTTTGAATTTTTTTTTTAAAAAATGCAATCTAATATTATATATGCAAGTTGCTATGTTCAAAGTTCAGTTTACACCAGTCTTTTTCCTATTGCATTCTAAAAATATTCGAAAGAATTATATATATAATATATATATATATATATATATATTATATATATATATATATATATATATATATATATATATATATATATATATATATATATATATATATATATATATATATATATATATATATATATATATATATATATATTATATATATATATATATATATATATATATATATATATATATATATATATATATATATATATATATATATATATATATATATATATATATATATATATATATATATATATATATATATATATATATATATATATATATATATATATATATATATATATATATATATATATATAATATATATATATATTCTGCTCTTAACGTTTCAGGTACTCTTCCAAATTCCTCCTTCTTTTAGGTGTCATATTTTTACTGAAGATGACTTACAAGCTGACTGGTGCATTTGATCTTTTTAAGTATGAAAATTATTTAGAAAGCAAGAAGCTATGAAGACATTTCAACAGTATTTCAAAGAACTGTACCTCTATGCTGTAGACAAATTTTGTGAAATTCGTTTCCTGTTCTTTTCATAAACGTCGATGTTATCACAAAAATCGACATGTTTCTCTACACATTTAAAATTGTGTTTGTTAAAGGAAGTAGAGCACATAAAGATAAGTATTCAAGACTTGTAAGGTACATAAAATATTGTGAGCGTGAAACTCTTAATTCTAGAATCAGAGAGTTGGATAGAGAAAGAATGAGAATGTATTGGGAGAATAATTATTCTCTTTTCATCAAAAGTGAAACAAGACAACAAAGAGAGTTTGGAATTATCTTGTTGTCGTTATTGTTGTTATTGTTGTTGTTGTTACTGGGAGAGAATAAAAAAATAAAGCAAAGATCGGTATTTAGAAAGATTCTGAATTAATCTATCGATAGTGAAAGATTTTATTTACATACACACATGCATATATATATATATATATATATATATATATATATATATATATATATATATATATATATATATATATATATATATATATATATATATTTTATTTCTCCTTTGGTGGGCAAAGGCCGGAGGCCTAGCAATATCCACCAGAGTCGTAAATCTGGTGACCCGATAAACGGCGTGTAACAGTTTTTAAAGTGTGCAAGTCAAAGTAAGTTGGGAAAACAGATAAAGGGAGCGTGTTCCGGACTTTACCAGGATATATATATATATATATATATA
>SEYY01004511.1:0-17500 GCA_009176605.1 Armadillidium nasatum
TGACCAACAAACAGGGAGGTTTGTCATAGACGATATTTGCTTTGAGATATTTTGGGAAGAAAATGACCCTCTGAGTGAAAGTGGAATCAATTTTGTTATTCAAAAAATTTACAATTACAACGAAGACTTGTTGTTTCCAAAAGAAACTAAAAAGAATTCAACTTTTCCTTATCCATTATATATCAAAAAGAATTTGAAGGCAAGGATTTTTCCCTCATAAGAGGACGTTTCTTTTACATTTTTATTTAAATTTGATTTGCTTTATTTTTATTTTTTATTTTTTGCATTTTTTTTAATTAATATGAGAAGCTTCATTTATATCTGAATCATCCATTTCTACCTTTTTAATATCTAGGATAATTTATATATGCATTTTTTCGCAATATAGTTTTACAATGCACAAATGAACTTGTTTTCTTTATAAAAATTTGTCATCACCATCCTCACTGGAAAACTGAGATCATTTTTCCTCCTATTTATTTCTCCTCCTCCAAAGAAGTCATTAAAAATGTTTTACGTAATCTGTTGTTGACAATGTTTCGTACGAAAACTTTCTAAGACACCAGTTCTGAACAGTGCATGGAGTGCTCATTTTGGAGCAATTACAAACGATTGGCACGATGCGATAATAACAAATTACTGATGGTGCTGTGTGGTGATGGTATTTAAAATGCAGGTGCAATTCGGTAAATGAACGTACTTTGAAGTTCCATTACGATTGTTTTTTTTTTCCAGTTTACAGTTAAAGGAGCTTGGAGAAAGTATCTGAAGCTAACACCACATTTCAGACATACGGGATACCTTGTTATAAGAAATATATATATATATATATATATATATATATATATATATATATATATATATATATATTATATATTATATATTATATCTCCTCTGGTGGGCAAAGGCCAGAGGCCTACCAAAAATCCACCAGAGTTGGTGAAAAGACGGAAGTCTGGTCAAACTTAAGGCCGACATGTCCCGATACACGACGTTTAAAGGTGCTTAAGTCATAGGAAGTTGGAAAATAGATGAAGGAGTGTGTTCCAGACTTTACTAGTAGAGTACATGTAGGACAGAGCATAGCGGTTAAGCCTGGGGTCAGAGAGTTGGACAGAGAAAGGATGAGACTGGGTGGAAAGTCGAGTCGCACGAGCCCTTCTCAGAGGAGGAGGTATGCGACGAGAGAGTTCAGAAGAGCAGTGTCCGTTGTAATAGCGATAGTAAAGAGAGAGTGACGCAACAATTCGACGGGCAGAAAGAGATTGAAGAGAGTTAGTAAGAGCAGGAGAGTTGATGAGACGAAATGCCCTAGACTCCACCTTCTCTAGGAGAGCTGTATGTGTGGAACCACCCCAGATATGTGAAGCATACTCCATACAGGGGCGAACAACACCCCTATACAGAGCAAGCAACTGGGGTGGAGTGAAGAAATACTGAAGGCGCCTCAGAACACCCAACCTCTAAGAAGCTTGTTTAGAAAGAGAGGTAATGTGATCTTTCCAAGAAAGATCACGAGAAAAAGAAACACCAAGAATATTAAGGACAGATGAAGGTTTGAGTTGTGTGTTTTCGAAGAAGATATCATAGTTGTGTGGAAGATTGTGTCGAGTGGAGAGATGGAGGAATTGAGTTTTGGTGGCATTGAAAACAACCATGTTCTCTCTGCCCAAATTAGAAATCGAGATAGATCAGAGGTTAGCTTGCTCCAAGGCAACCCTCCTTGCGTCTAGTAACTGTTGTTGAGAGGGGCGCCTTTCAATGAAAAGGAAGTATATGAAGGGTGGAGTCATCAGCATAGGAGTGGATAGGAGATGAAGTAACAGAGAGAAGATCATTAATGAAAGTAGAAAAAGTGTTGGGGATAGGACAGAATCCTTGAGGAACACCACTATTAATAGATTTAAAGGAAGAACGGTGGCCGTCTACAACAGCTGCTATAGAACGACCGGAAAGGAAATTAGAGAGAAGGTCACAGAGAGAAGGATAGATTCCGAAAGAGGGAAGTTTGGAAATCAAAGCTTTGTGCCAGACTCTATCGAAAGCTTTCGATATGTCTAGCGCAACAGCAAAAGATTCACCGAAATGCCGAAGAGCGGAGGACCAAGAGTCAGAGAGAAGGGAAAGGAGATCACCAGTAGAGCGTTTCTTACGAAAGCCCATACTGGCGATCAGAGATAAGATTAGAAGAATTGAGATGTTTCCAAATCTTCCTGTTAAGGATAGATTCGAAAACTTTAGAAAGAACGGAGGTTAAAGAAATTGGACGATAGTTAGAGGGCTGAGAGGGGTCCCCTTCTTCGGCACAGGCTGAATGAGCGCGTTTCCAGCAAGAAGGGAAGGTTGAAGTAGAAAGACATAGACGAAATAGTTTACCAAGGCAGGGTGCAAGCTCGGAAGCACAAGTTTTGAGAACCACAGGAGGGATACCGTCAGGACCGTACGCCTTCTTAGTGTTAAGCTCAGAGAGAGCAGAAATAACGTCTTTAGAAGAGATTATAATTTTAGGCATAAATGAGTTGGAGGGGGTTGGAGGAGAAGGAACAGCTCCGGAATCGTCTAAGGTTGAATTAGAAGCAAAAGTTTGAGCGAAGAGTTCAGCTTTAGAGGAAGGCAAAACGGCAGTTGTACCGTCAGAAGATACTAGAGGAGGGAAAGAGGAAGAAGCAAAGTTAGAGTTGACATTTTTTGCAAAATGCCAGAAAGGGCGTGAGGATGTAGAGCCAGAAAGATTGTTGCATTTGCGACGGAGAAAGTAGTTTTTAGTATTACGGAGAATAGATTTTGCACGATTCCGGGATGAAATATAAGTTGCATGAGTTTCTGGAGTTTGAAGACGACGGTAATCCCTGAAGGCAGCATCCCTGTGGCGGATAGCACGAGAACAAGCAGAGTTAAACCAAGGTTTGTTAGGTTTAGTAGAAGGGAAAGAATATGGAATGTACGCCTCCATGCCAGAGAGAATCACCTCGGTTATGCGCTCAGCACACTCCGAGGGAACTCCCTCCCACGGAAACAGTAATCATTCCATGGAAAATCAGAGAAGTACAACCGCAAGTCAGACCAGTTAGTGGCACCGAAATGCCAGAAACGTCTCCTCGCCGAAGGCGGGGGCCGTTCTTGCGGAAGACTTGAAGAGACAGGACAAGATACAGAGATATGAAGGTGATCGGATGAACCCAGAGGAGGAAAGAGTTTAACAGTGTAAGGAGAAGGATAAGAAGTTAGGAAAAGATCAAGTATGTTGGGTTCATCACCAAGACGATCAGGGATACGGGTAGGGAGATGCACCAACTGCTCAAGGTTGTTCTGGATAGAAAATTGGAAGGCGAGTTCACCAGCTGGATCGTGAGAACTAGATGAAAGCCATTGGCGGTGGTGAACATTGAAATCACCTAAAATGATGATTTCGGAGAAGGGAGAAGAAGAAAGAATGTGTTCTATTTTGGAGTTAAGATAGTCGAAGAATTTTGGATAGTCTGTAGAGTTAGGAGATAAGTAGACAGAACAGATAAATTTAGTTGTAGAGTTGCAAGAAAGTTTAAGCCATAAGGTAGAGAATTCAGAAGACTCCAAATTAGAAACACGAGAACAGATAACATCGTTGCGCACATAAGCGCAACATCCGCCTTTGGATGAAAATTGAGGATAGAGACAGTAGGAGGAAACAGAGTAGGGTTTGCTGTCAGAGCACTCAGACACCTGAGTTTCGGTTAAGAATAAGAGATGAGGTCTAGAAGAAGAGAGGTGGTGTTCGACAAAGGGAAATTAGTAAAGAGACCACGAATGTTGCAGAAGTTTATGAAAAAAGAAGATCGTGCACCAGGGCAAGCCGGCATAGAGGTCTTGGTGGCACCAACCCCATCACCGGAGGCCACCAACTCCCAAGTGGTGATGGGGAAGGAGTGGATGAGGGGCATTCTTTGGATGCCGCCCCTCGTAGCATCTCCGAGGCAGTTCTTCGATTCGCCATTTTTCTCTTGCATATTAAAGGTAATATAGGAGTAAGCGCTGTAAATTTGTAGGAACGTGAGAAGGGAGTTGAGGGAAGGAGAAGTGGGAGCATAGACACTCCCTTGTGGGACGAGGGTACACTAGAGACCCTCTGAGAAGGTGAAACGCGAAAAGGAGCGAACCAAAGGGCAACGGAGGGAAAGGGGAAGGTCTAGCCCACCCTATCACTCCGCGGTTAAGCCCAGTGGGGGGTACTTTCATCGCTTCGGATGGCGCTACATATATATATATATATATAAATATATATATATATATATATATATATATATATATATATATATATATATATATATATATATATATATATATATATATATATATATATATATATATATATATATATATATATATATATATATATATATATATATATATATATATATATATATATATATATATATATATATATATATATATATATATATTATATATATATATATATTATATATATATATATATATGTTGTCGCAAGGGGGCATTTTTGGTGTCAGTGCCAACTGAAGGGAAAAGGGAGGAGGGGGGAATTCTGCCATACCCTTTCTTGACTATAATTTTATGAGGAGAAAAAGTAGGAGCTATTTCTTGCATGTTCTATTTTTTTCTAGCAATTTCTAGTATTTTCTAGTAATGGCACGTGCCATTCTTGCTTAGACCAAGCCAACTTGATAGGAGGAGAGTGTCAGTGTCAGTGACAGATAGCACTGAGGGTAATGACGCCATAAAATGTCTTACTCCTATATTTTCTGTAAGCACCGCTAAAAACTTTTGAATAACAGATCGATGATGAAATCCACGTACGTCTGTGTTCTTCTAGTGAGAAATGAACAGAAATATTATACCTTACTTCTGGAGTAAGCTTTCGAAGATAGATGTTTGCACTGTTTGTATGAGATAACGCATGATGAATAACATATTTGAGGTGATGTTCATGGTATTTGAATGAAAAAAAAAAAAATTTGAATTCCGTAATATTTTTCTTATGTCAGAAGGAAAAAAAAAAAAATTCAAGATTGAGAAACTGAAAAACTAAGTAGTCAGAAAATATGGTTGCGAAACTATATGATTAAGAGGAACCCAGGATGGTGAGAAAAAACATCATAGGTTCATGAAGCCATAGTGTTATGTCGCATTCGTATAAAGAATGTCATTACATGAAAACAATTATACTTGTATAGGTGATGGATGAGTTCTTATGTTCTTTGCTTGATTCAAGTCAATCTGTGCATAAACTTAAAGATAAATTTTAGTAAATGAAAATATTATAAATATTTATTTTTTCATTTTTTTATGTAGATAAAGTTTTTAAAAATTTTATTAGAAATAATTTTTTCAAGTTAGTTTTTCCTTTTTCCATATTTATTTTTATACAATTTTAATTATATTTATTTATTTTTTTTTCGAAAAGTAATTAGTTGAAAGTAAAAATTACAAATTTTATAGCTTAAAATAAATGGAAAATGCAAAACGAGAAAGTTTAAAAATGAATTTTTAAATTCAGTGTAAGTGACAAATAGCATTGAGAGTAATGAAGCCATAAAATGATGTCTTGCTCTCATATTTTCTGTAAGCACTGCTAAAAATTTTGTATGACATATCGATGATGATATCCACGTGCGTCTGTGTTCTTTGAGTGAGAAATAAAAAAAAAATATTTTACCTTACTCTGAAGTAAATTTTCCAAGATATATGTTTACTTTGCTTGAATGAGATAACGCATGGGGAATAACATATTTGAGTTGATGATCATGGAATTTTTGCGAAGAAAGAAAAAAAATTTGAATTCCGTAATATTTTTCTCTGTTAGAATGGAAAAAAATATTCAAGATTGAGGAAATGAAAACCCAAGTAGTCAGAAAAATATGGTTGTGAAACTTTATGATTAATTGAAATCCAAGATGGTGGGTAAAAGACATCATAGTTGAAAATAAAAATTACAAAATTTATAGCTTGTAATAAATAGAAAATATAAAACTAAATAATTTAAAAACGAATTTAAAAGTTCTCGCTAGAAGAGAGATTATAGAAAATGTGAATTGAGATAGTTTAAAGTAAATTTAAGTTACAGATTTATTAAAACTGATTGAAGATTCTAGGAGATGTATCGGCATTATGGTGCAATAAAAGATATAATCACGAGTGGAAATTATATGTTAAAATATCTGCTCAAGGTGTTCGTACGCATAAAATAGCATTAAGGTATTGATTTGTGCTGTAATAAGGATTTTTTATATATATAAATACAATAAATTACTTTAAATGACGTTGCGGGTATGAAACAATTAGCTCAGACACTGCTAACACGAGGTTTTGTCAAATGGGAAATAAATGTAAGTAAATGAAACAAGTCATAAGCAGGTAATATCTGAAAATCTCTTAATTAAGGCGATTACGTCGTGGTTCATGGAAATGAAATAGAAATTTGAGAGAGTGTTAAAGCTATTGTTCCCACACACTGAAGTTGTGATTTTTAATCGTTGATTATTGTGTAATGAGTATAAAAAATATTTTTAGGAACTACATGTGATGTAATAGTTTAACAGGGACAGCATGTGAAGGTATAAGTAATATTATGTAATAGGCAGGGGTAGTTAGGATGTATATAATAGCATTGTTGAAGTGATACGTGAATTATTTCAGGGAACATTGGATCGAAACATGATTGGGAGTGGGGATATTTATTAGAAAGTACTAAGGAGAATGTGTTAAATAATCACAATGAAATGATGGGAGATGGCTTATTTTTCACTGTATATCATAGCATTTGACTGCACTATATGGAAAATAAATTTTATGGAATATATTAAAAGAGAGGAGTATTAAGTCATTCAATTGATGACTGCAGTCTTTCATGATAGTCATGAAAGGAATATTCCTAATAATATGAATTATAAATATAATGTATAATATATTAAATGAAGGGAATATGACGTCATTTTATGACGTAGCTTGTATGAAAATCGTACTCAAATATTACTAATATATAAAATTTACCTAATAATCATAAAATCAAAATACGATATGGATAATAAGTTTTATATAATATATTAAGGAAAGCAGAATGAACGTCATTTAATGTACTATAAAAGAAATTTCATTATTAAAAGAAAAAATTTCTAAAAGAATTTATAAATGAATTTTCAAAAGAATACAGAGCTGAAGTCATGGAATTTTATGTTTACAAAAAGTAGTGTCGCTGAGTCAAGAAAATAAAGTTCCTTTTTTGAAATTCAGTTCATGAAATGAAAAAATAAACTATTTTGGTTAGGAGAAAGGTATCATGTCACGAATATATGGCCTGTCGCAGCATTCATGGAAAATCAGATATTGCGAGCAATTGAATAAACTTGTTATAAATGTATAATTGTTTGTTATAGAGTAAATGAGCCATTAACTTCTGTCATTGAGGATGTGATGATATCGCAGAGAGGTGTTATATTCATGGAATTTGGCTGCAAGTATTGTAGGGTATGCTTATTATGTAACATAAATAATGGGTGTATGTCATTGTTATGAAATGTAAAAGCATAATTTTGTAAATATAATACCGTAAAGGAAAACGAAAACAAAGTCATAGAACGACATTATAAGTAAAATCAGGTTCAAATTCTCTGAATATACAAATATAATGGTGTATAAGAAAAATTTACAAGAAATTTTGCTATTTCATGTTTGATCACACGTTCATGCTATACCTTGTTTCCAATTTCTCACTGGGAATGAATACATCTCTGTATAAATAAACTAATTTTAAGTTACATATATGCGATAAGTGAACATGCGAAGCTATCCACGATGACAAAAATACTTAAGAATTAGTTCATGGCACATGTCTATGAATGCGTAGTCACTTGATGGTGAAATAATAAATGAAGAAAAAACAAGATGACTGGTGTGAAGAAGGTTGAATGTTTTAAATATTGATATTGAGTAGCGGAATCGAAGTTGAAACATCAAGATGGCGATGAAAAATTGATAGGAATAATTTTAGGAAAGTTACGAGAATCCACGTTGTAGAAAATAGTCATGATGGTGATGGATCATAGAACGGGGTTTAACATGCAAACTTGTAGGAGCCAAGTGTGCATGTGAAATAATTTGTTAGTAAGCTAGAAGATGATTTTTGTACAATCAAAGTGCAAACTCATTGTTTGTACCGCTGGCTCATCTTCTCTCTGTCTCCCTAATCGAACAGATAAGGGAAAAATTTATTAGAAGTGAGAATGAAAAAGAGCTTAGTAGCTATAACTATTTTACAGCCTATTAGAAAGAGGGACATGAAATAATGAAATTTGAAATTGAAAGAATGAAACTAATTTGAGTGTAAGCATAATCCAGTCAAACTTAAAGAGAAGGGGTGGAGCTCGAGGGAAAGATGATATGCAACTTAGAAATTACTCTGGTGCAAGTGTGTTTGTACTCGGGCAGACATGGCCTTTATTGGAGTGTATACCAATATGCATGCACGTTTATGTTCTATACTAAGTCACTGTATGAAATATTTATATAAATTTTAAAAAAACTACTTGAAGAAATAAAGTTCAAATGAAAATAAAAAATGGTAAGAAAAGAAAAATCACTTAAAAAATTTAATATTTGTAGAAAGGAAAGAATTACTTGAGAAAAATTACTCTAGAAAAATAAATTACCTGAGATAAAAAACAATATTTGAAAAAAATGTGAGACGGAAAATACAGAATTGATTATTCATACTGATTCTAAGATAAGAAAATCAAGCAATGACACTAAGAAATTCTTAGAGATATGAACTTTTCACCATGAAATGGCATATGGAAGTAATATATTTCGCGCATGTGTATGTGGGTGAGGGTGGGTGAGTGTATGCACTCTTGAGTGCTCTGTTTTATCCAACCTGGAGGAACACCAACTAGGCACGGTATCCGTTGAGCCATCAGACTGCTCGGATTTAGAATCATGTGTTGCTAATGATGTCATAAAAATACAATAAGAAATTTATGTCGGAAAATTATATAAATTAATTTTACAATAATATGTACGATATAATCGAGGATGTAAATCTGATTATATAATCGATAAAGTAGGTATGATTATGCAATCAATAAAGTAGGAACGATTATTTATTCGATAAAGTAATAAATATATTATTAACGATATAATCAGTGACGTAGGACTGATTCTGTAATTGGTAAAGTAGGTATGATTATATAATCGATAAAGCAAATATGATTGCATAATCTGTAAAACAATAAATAATTTCGTTACAAATGAAAAAGATGCGAAGAGGTGAAAATCTGAGGAATGAGTCAGTTTGGATAGCGATAATATCATAATTTTCGAATAGAATGTCTGTTTTAATAATTTTGGAATTTGATTTTCCCTCAATAGATGGCGATAAAATTAAGTCACAAAAATGGCAGGGAAATTCAAAATCACGTTATCAAATTCCAAGATCAAGACAAGATGACGGAGGTCATGTGATCCAATACAAGATGTCTGACGGATGGCGTCATAGTGTCGTCATGAGTCAGATAAGTGACGCAATAAGTGTATATGTACATGTGTGTGCGTGTGCGTGTTCGCATTCCCAAACATGAGTGCGTTATCACCGAGGGTGTAACGCTGCTTTGCAATATTGCAAATAGGATCTTCTAATAAGACCTTACCCTTAGTGCCATCTATCGCTGACACTGGCACTCCCCTCGTACAAAGTGGGTGTGTCTTAAGCAAGAGTGGCACGTTGCTAGAAAGTGCTAGAAAATGTTGGAAATAGCTCGTGAAAGAGTTTAGAAATTGGAAGCAAAAACCACATGTTCCACTGAAAAACCGTATGATTAATTGCAAGGGTTACCGTAAGACCACAAGTAGAGGTAAAAAAAACAAAAGTGGGTCAGCAAAGAGATTGAAGGATCGGTTTGCCCTCTTTTTCCCTTCAGAGAGATATAGTCATGAAAGAGTTTGACAAATTTCCGTACTCGTTTCCCCTTAGTTGGCACTGCCAACAAAAGTGCCCAAATACTATATATATATATATATATATATATATATATATATATATATATATATATATATATATATATATATATATATATATATATATATATATATATATATATATATATATACATATATATATATATATATTAGAGGTGGACCGGATAGTAATTTTTTACTATCCGCTGATGCGGATGCGGTTGCTGATATTCAATTGCGGATATCCGCAGATGCGGATGTGGATAGTTTAATTTTTTAAGAGTTTTTGCCATAGATTCTTGGAATTTTATATATAAAAATCCAGAATCTATGTTACCTAGGTGTGGGACGGGGACCCAACTCTTGAACACCCCACCAACCTCTTTCCCCAACCTCCACCCATTTGAAAAAGGTTATATATGTATATATATATATATATATATATATATATATATATATATATATATATATATATATATATATATATATATATATATATATATATATATATATATATATATATATATATATCACCATCTCACCATCCATCCTATTAGGATCACTCCTGTCAGGCGACGAGCCTCTGGAAGGCCCTCCAGGTTTTTCGATCCTCGTTTAATCGGTGCTCCTCCACCTCCGCAAGCTCCCGACCCCTCCTCCGAATCGCCTCCGACACCGCGTCCCTCCATCTCTTTCTAGGTCTCCCAACCGGTCTACTTCTCAGCGGTATATGATCATAGAATCTTCTCGGAAGCCTCCCCTCATCCATTCTTTTCATGTGGCCATACCATCGCAGTTGATTTCTCTCCACCACCGTCAGCACTGGCAGCACTCCCAGCTCTCTCCTTATACTCTCACTCCTAACCCTATCTCTCTTCGTCACTCCCCTGATCAACCGCAGAACCTTCATCTCCGCCGCCTCCACTTTCGCCTTCTGATTCGTATTCAGGGACCAGCACTCCGATCCGTACGTCAGAATAGGTCTTAATATGCTGCAATATATTGTAGCCTTCACTTTTACTGGCACTGCTCTCTCTCTCAGGATGGGGTACAACATACCAACATTCCTAGTAAACTTGTCGATCCTTCTAGTCATCTCCCTCTCCATCTGGCCCTGCTCTTCGAAAGTTACTCCCAGATACTCAAAACTTCTCACCTGTCTTATCTCTTCACCTTGTATTCTAATATCTACCGTCTCCCTATCCCTCGCCACCACCATCACCTCCGTCTTCTGTTTATTCAGCTTTATTCCCATTTCCTCCATCTCTGTGTTCCATCTCTCCAACGCATTCGGCAATGCTGCAGCCTCTCTTGTGATCACCGCGGCATCATCTGCATATTCGAAAGTATCTTCCATTTCCTCATTTACACATATGTTTTTTAAGCATTCGTCCATGTATAGTATGAAGAGTAGTGGAAAAAGCACGCTACCTTGTCTCACACCAGTTCTCACTTCAAACCATCTAGGTTGTCCAGATCTAGGTCTTATATATATATATATATATATATATATATATATATATATAATATATATATATATATATATATATATATATATATATATATATATATATATATATATATATAGCCAGTAATTCAGTATTACCTTCACACTTCACAGTTTCACATATTCCATTTGAAGTTAATAATTGGTAAGTTATTTTTTTGAAATAAAAGCTTTTGGGTTCTTTCAGGTGAAAGTTTGGTTCACTTTTCGTCGTAAATGAGGCCTGCTCCACTGAAAAGACGCTTACTAGCAACACTAGTTGAAGGGCATGCTAAATAAGTACTTGCCAGCTCAGCAAGAAAAGGGAAACTTTTGCAATTATCTCTACACCAAACCAGTTGGTTTTTATCTGCCTCCAAACGTGGAAGTTTTAGATAATTTTCAATAATCGATATTGTATCCTTTGACCCTTTTGACTGTGATTCTTCATCTCTGCTGGAAGCTAGAAGATCTTTCATTGATTTAGCAATGCTTAAGCTCACAGATTTTGTTTCTTTTGCATCTGAGAGCTTTTGCTTTTTCTTGAAAGGCGTTATTTTAGCTGTTTCTATCATCTCATTGCATAAGCATCCTAACTTTTTACAATCCGCGGATGGGGATACGGTTGCGGATATCCAATTGCAGATATCCGCGGATGCGGATATTGGAAAAATGATGCGGATGCGGATATCCGGTCCACCTCTAATATATATATATATATATATATATATATATATATATATATATATTATATATATATATATATATATATATATATATATATATATATATATATATATATATATATATATTGGTATCATTTTGAGAGAAGTGGTACCAGTGCAACCGAGGGTTGCACTAAAGTTACAGTGATGGGAGACGAAGGAAAATTGTGCTCATGCTTTGCTCTAATTGAGTAGCATAAAATTTTCCTTTTTTTAATTTTACCAAATAATTAATCTCTTTAATTAAACCCCTTAATCCCCAAAGCCCATTTTTTTGCATCTGTTTATCACTTAATCCTTAATCTCTTAATCCCTTGGATGTGCCACTAATTTAGTAGATTAGGAAGGTGTCAGGTCTCTTAATAATTGAGTAGCAGTTAGCACTAATATTAAGGAACTTTTGCCCAGGATCACTTTGCAACATTTTAAAGTTGCAAGGTGTCCTCTGTGCTATCTGTTATGATTTAGCACATTTGCACATAAATGAGTACACAGGCACTTGCGCGCGTTTGTTTTTCTTGGAATATATATATATATATATATATATATATATATATATATATATATATATATATATATATATATATATATATATATATATATATATATATATATATATATATATCATCCGCATCCACATCCGCAAATTAGAAAATATGACATCCGATCCATCACTAATATATATATATATATATATATATATATATATATATATATATATATATATATATATATATATATATATATATATATATATATATATATATATATATATATATATATATATATATATTTCTTCAAAAGACGTCTTTACTGCTTCCTCAAAACTTAACACCAGGAAGTCGTACGGTCCTGATGGTATCGTTCCTTCGATTCTCAAAACTTATGCTTCAAAGCTTGCACCCTTCTTGGTAAACTATTTCGCCTATGTCTTTCTTGCTCAACCTTCCCTTCTTACTGGAAACGTGCGCTCATTCAGAGTGTTCCGAAAAGGGGGGCCCTCTCAACCCTGTAATTTTCGTCTCATATTTCCTTAACCTCAGTTATTTCCAAAGATTTTGAATCTACCCTTAACAGGAAGATTTGGAAACATCTCAGTTCACCAGTATGACTTTTGTAGGAAACGCTCTACTGGTGATTTTCTTTCCCTTCTTTCTGACTATTGTTCCTCCGCTCTTTGTCATTGCGGTGAATTTATTGCTATAGCGCTAGACATATCGAAAGGTTTCGGTAGAGTCTGTCACATAGCTTTGATTTCCAAACTTTCCAATCCCAAACCCTTTTTTTTTTTTTTTGCTTTCATTAATAACCTTCTCTCTCCTACTTCATTTCCTATCCATTCCTTTGCCGATAATTCCACCTTTTATTAATCTTTTTAATTTGAAAGGCAGCTCTCCCAACAGCAGTTAATAGAACCAAGGGAGGTAGCCTTGAGGCAACTGACACCTGATCTATCTCGCATTTCAAATTGGGGTAGTGAAAATATTTTTGTTTTCAATGCCACCAAAACTCAATTCCTCCATCTCTCTGCTCGACACAATCTTCCTCACAACTATATATCTTCTTCAAAACCACACAACTCAAACATTCATCTGTCCTTAATATTCTTGGTGTTTCTTTTTCTGTTATCTTTCTTGGAAAGATTGCATTATTTCTCTTCCTAAACAAGCTTCTAAAAGGTTAGGTGTTTTTAGTAGCTTTCTGAATTTCTTAACACCACCCCAGTTGCTTGCTCTTTATATGAGTGTTGTTTACCCATGTATGGGAAACACATCATACATTTGTGGTGGTTCGACACATAGAGCTCTTCTCGAAAAGATAGAGTTTAAGGCTTTTCATATTATAAAGTCTGAAGGCGGAAATACGGTATGAAACGTTCACATGGTATTAAATAAGGATGTGGAAACGCTTGGTATTAACCTTTCTAATTAGATTAATAGAGTTTAAGGCTTTTCATATTATAAAGTCTGAAGGCGGAAATACGGTATGAAACGTTCACATGGTATTAAATAAGGATGTGGAAACGCTTGGTATTAACCTTTCTAATTAGATTAAGGTTCTTCAGGAAAGAAGCTAACAACTTTATATTAAATATATATATATATATATATATATATATATATATATATATATATATATATATATATATATATATATATATATATATATATATATATATATATATATATATATATATATATATATATATATATATATATATATATATATATATATATATATATATATATATATATATATATATATATATATATATATATATATATATATATATATATATATATATATATATATATATATATATATATATATATATATATATATATATATATATATATATATATATATATATATATATATATATATATATATATATATATATATATATATATATATATATATATATATATGCAAATAATTGTAGATCAAGAGTGAGGGTGAAGAGGGAACTATCAGATTGGTTTAGCCTAGTAGTGGGATTGAGACAGGGGTGTGTAACGTTGCCATGTTGTTTAATCTATTGATGGATGGTAAAATTAGAAAAAATGGAGAGAGAAAGGAAGGGTATTAGGTTGAGAAATGGGGAGGGTGAATGGGAAGTGAATGTTTTACTTTTTGTAGATGATGCGGTGTTGGTGGCAGAATCTGGAGAAAAGCTGAGAAATCTTGATAGAGAGTTTGAAGGAAAATGTGCAAACACGAGATTGAAAGTCAATCTAGCAAAGAATAAAGTTATGAGGATTGGAGTTGGGGATGAGGAGATGTTGAGGGAGGAAATGGGGTGTAGAAGTATGAGGATATAAACTTGAAGAGGCGAATTTATTCAAATACTTAGTAATGTTTTGTGGAAGTTAAGGGTGGGACGGAAAATTAAATAAACAACAGAGTGGTAGAAGGAATCAAAGTGTTGGGGGGGATAAGAGAAGTATGGAAGAAAGGAAAAATTTCAAAAGAAATAATGAAAAGAATGCTTGAATGCATGTGTTTGCCTTCTGTATTGTATGGGTGTGAAACATAGATGATAAGAGCTCAGTCGAGAAAAAGTTTGAATGTCTTTGAGATAAAAGATTTGAGAGCGATATATAAATTGATAAGGATTGATAGGATAAGAAATGAAAGAAAAAAGGAGATGTATAAATGGAAGAAGGGTGTAACTGAAAGAGAGGAGGAGGGAGTGCTAAAATGGTTTGGAAATATGTACAGAATGAATGAGGACAGAATGGTGGGCAAGGTACTTAGATCCGATGTGGATAGGGGTAGGGGTAATGGAAGGCCAAAGTGTAGATGGATGGATGGAGTGAGATAGATTTTGATGAAAGGAATTTGCGTTTAGAAGAGGGTAGAAGATTTGTGGAGGCAGAGAGAGATGGAGGGCTGTGTTGAAAGGGGTTCAAAGGTAAGAATAGGTATGTTTGTAAGGGAATTGTGGCGGGCACCACCCCACGAAAGTGGGAAAGGTGATAAGGAAATATATATATATATATATATATATATATATATATATATATATATATATATATATATATATATATATATATATATATATATATATATATATAGTGATGGCATACGCATTCGCATCCTCATCAAAATTAACATCCGCATCCGCAACCGCATCCGCATCCGCATCCGCATCCGCATCAGCAAATTAGAAAATATGACATCCGATCCATCACTAATATATATATATATATATATATATTATAGGGGGAGGACGTAGCGCTGTCTGAAGCGATGCAAATACCTCCCATTGGGCATAACCCACGGAGTGATAGGATGGGCTAGATCATTCCATTTCACTCCGTTGCCCTTTGGTTCGTTCCTTTTCTCGTTTCACCTTCCCTGGGGGACTCTAGCGTACCTCCACCTCACTCTGGAATGTCTATGCTCCAACTACCTCACATTCTCAATTCTTCACACGTTCCCACATCCACACCTCACTTCATTATCACTTGGGAGTTGGCGGCCTACGATGAAGGGGATGGTGCCGCCATGACCAGGCGTCCGTCTTGCCCCGGTGCACGGTCTTCTTTTTTCATAAACTTCTGCAACATTCGCGGTCTTTTTACTAATTTCCCCTTTGTCGAACACTATCTCTCTTCTTCTAAACATCATCTCTTCTTTCTAACAGAAACTAAGTTGCTTGAGTGTGCTGACAGAAAACCTTTTTCTCAATTTTCAGCCAAAGGCGGTTGTTGCGCATATGTGCGCAATGATGTTATTTGCTCTCGTGTCTCTAATTTCGAGTCTCCTGAATTTTCTACCTTATGGCTAAAGCTCTCTTGCAATTTTATTACTAAATTTATTTGCTCTGTTTATTTATCTCCTAACTCTACTGACTATCCAAAATTCTTCGACTATTTAAACTTCAAAATAGAGAACAATCTGTCTTCTTCTCCTTTCTCCGAAATCATCGTTTTAGGTGATTTCAATGTTCCCCACCGCCAATGGCTTTCATCTAGTTCTCATGATTGAGCCGGTGAACTCGCCTATAACTTTTCTATCCAGAACAACCTTGAGAAGTTGGTGCAACTCCTTTAACCCGTATCCCTGACCGTCTTGATGATGAACCCAGCATACTTGAACTTTTAATTACTTCTTATCCTTCTCCTTATACTGTTAAACTCTTTCCTCCTCTGGGTTCATCCGATCACCTTCTAATCTCCGAATCTTCTCCTGTCTCTTCAAGTCTTCCGCAAGAACGGCCCCAGCCTTCGGCGAGGAGACGTTTGTGGCACTTCGGTGCTGCTAACTGGTCTGACTTGCGGTTGTACTTCTCTGATTTTCCATGGAATGATTTTTGCTTTCGTGGGAGGGGTCCCTCGGAGTGTGCTGAGCGTATAACCGAGGTGATTCTCTCTGGCATGCAGGCGTACATTCCATATTCTTTCCCTTCTACTAAACCTAACAAACCTTGGTTTAACTCTACTTGTTCTCGAGCTTTCCGCCGTAGGGATGCTGTTTTCAGAGACTACCGTCGTCTTCAAACTCCTGAAACTCATTCAATTTATATTTCATCCCGGAATGGTGCAAAATCTATTCTTCGAGATACCAAAAACTCTTTTTTACGCCGCAAATGCAATAATCTTTCTGGCTCTTCTTCCTCTCGACCTTTCTGGCATTTTGCAAAAAATGTCAACTCTAACTTTGCTTCTTCCTCTTTCCCTCCTCTAGTCTCTTCTGATGGCACAACTGTCATTATACTTCTACTAAGCTGAACTCTTCGTTCAAACTTTTGCTTCTAACTCTACCTTAGACGATTCCGGAGTTATTCCTCCTCCTTCAAACCCCTCCAACTCATTTATGC
>SEYY01004511.1:22500-26709 GCA_009176605.1 Armadillidium nasatum
TTCGAAACCCTCAAATAAATATGTTCATCTTTGAGTTGACCTTAATTTTCATCATTATAATAAGATTTCCTAGAAATAAATCACTTGTTCAATTATATATATATATATATATATATATATATATATATATATATATATATATATATATATATATATATATATATATATATATATATATATATATATATATATATATATATATATATATATATATATATATATATATATATATATATATATATATATATATATATATATATATATATATATATATATATATATATATATATATATATATATATATATATATATATATATATATATATATATATATATATATATATATATATATATATATATATATATATATATATATATATATATATATATATATATATATATATATATATATATATATATATATATATATATATATATATATATATATATATATATATATATATATATATATATATATATATATATATATATATATATATATATATATATATATATATATATATATATATATATATATATATATATATATATATATATATATATATATATATATATATATATATATATATATATATATATATATATATATATATATATATATATATATATATATATATATATATATATATATATATATATATATATATATATATATATATATATATATATATATATATATATATATATATATATATATATATATATATATATATATATATATATATATATATATATATATATATATATATATATATATATATATATATATATATATATATATATATATATATATATATATATATATATATATATATATATATATATATATATATATATATATATATATATATATATATATATATATATATATATATGTATTTAAAACAATTGAAAAATGAAATCTTACTGATCAAGTCGCTGGAATGTCTTTTGACACAAGGCTTCAAATACCTGCAGCCAAAAAGGGGCATTGAAGATAAGCTCCAAAATGATGTACTGTATCTTCCATACCGGCATCACATCTTGGAGACGATTTTTCAAAGTGTGTTTGTTCTTGTCCTGAATTTCTTCTTTTCAAAAGGTTTCAAGCTATTTGGAAAAATATTGATCAAAATATATTCATCACAGGACAACAGCGCGCTACTCCGGGAGAAATATTATTTGATATTAAAGAGGATATTATAGAATGGGCAATGAAAATGCTCCGTGAAAGAGTGGATTTGCTGGGAGATTTCTGCAAACTAATTGAGTTACTAATTATTTTTCTTGGTGACGTACAACCTGGTGGTATCCGACCCCATGTTTCTGGACCAATGCAAATGGCTTGATAGATAATTAAGGTTTGATATTCAAAGAAAGTAAAGATGCTTCAGAACCAATTTCATTTAGCAAGGACAGAAGAGACTAGGCTTCAGAGGATTTGAATATTTGCAGTGAAACTTTATGCAAAAATGTGGATCGATGCATCTAACTCTGCGGTAGCTCCCTGGAATGATAATAAATATTACATTTCTTAGCATCTCATATATCCAATGGTAGTGGGGTAATCTCATCCTTTCGGGAGTGCTACTTCCTCTCTCATATATATATATATATATATATATATATATATATATATATATATATATATATATATATATATATATATATATATATATATATATATATATATATTTTATTTTTTATTTTTTTTTATGTCTCCTCCGGTGGGTAAAGGCCAGAGGCCTACCAAAATCCACCGGAGTTGGGAAAGATCTATTATCATGGTCGATGGTGGCCGACGTGTCCAGACACACGGTGTTTGAAAGTATGTAAGTCAAAGGAAGTTGGGAAAAGAGATGAAGGGAGTGTGTTCCAGACTTTACCAGTAGAGTATATGTAAGACTGAGCATAGCGGTTAAGTCTGGGGTCGGAGAGTTGGACAGAGAAAGGATGAGAATGTGTAGAAAGGCGTGTCGCACGAGCTCTTCTCAATGGAGGAGGTATGCAACGAGAGAGTTCAGAAGAGCAGTGTCTGTTGTAATAGCGATAGTAAAGAGAGCGTGACACAACAATTTGACGGGCAGAAAGAGATTGAAGAGAGTTAGTAAGAGCAGGAGAGTTGATGAGACGAAATGCACTTGACTCCACCTTCTCTAAGAGAGCTGTATGTGTGGAACCACCCCAGATGTGCGAAGCATACTCCATACAGGGACGAACAACACCCCTTAACAGAGCAAGCAACTGGTGTGGCGTGAAATAATTCTGAAGGCGCCTCAGAACACCCAACCTCTCAGAAGCTTGTTTAGAAAGAGAAGTAATGTGATCTTTCCAAGAAAGATCACGAGAAAAAGAAACACCAAGAATATTAAGAACAGATGAAGGCATGAGTTGTGTGTTTTCGAAGAAGATATCATAGTTGTGTGGAAGATTGTGTCGAGTGGAGAGATGGAGGAACTGAGTTTTTGAGGCATTGAAAACAACCATGTTTTCTCTGCCCTAATTTGAAATACGAGAAAGATCAGAGGTTAGTTGTTCCAAGGCTACCCTTCTCGAGTCTATCAACTGCTGTTGGGTGGGACGTTTTTCAAAATGGAAGGAATAATGAAGGGTGGAGTCATCAGCATAGGAGTGGATAGGAGATGAGGTGATGGAGAGAAGGTCATTAATGAAGAGTAGAAAAAGTGTTGGTGATAGTACAGAACCCTGAGGAACACCACTGTTAATAGATTTAAAGGATGAACGGTGGCCGTCTACAACAGTTGCTATAGAACGACCGGAAAGGAAATTAGCGAGAAGATCACAGAGAGAAGGATAGATACCGAAAGAGGGAAGTTTAGAAATCAAAGCTTTGTGCCAGACTCCATCGAAGGCTTTCGAAATGTCCAGCGCGACAGCAAAAGATTCACCGAAATGCCGAATATATATATATATATATATATATATATATATATATTATATATATATATATATATATATATATATATATATATATATATATATATATATATATATATATATATATATATATATATATATATATATATATATATATATATATATATATATATATATATATATATATATATATATATATATATATATATATTATATATATATATATATATTTTACAGAACGCCACTGCTCACGGGCAGAGCCCTTTTCAAGGAGGTGGCACACAAACATAGAGAAAACTCGTTTAAACACACACCCACCTAACCCACATCCCTCAGGTGGGAGCAGACGGAAGCCTTGAAGAGTGGAAGGTTAAATACAGAAGGAAAAATAGATGAAGGTAGAGAGTTCCACAGAATAGAGGTGGCTGGAAAGAAAGAGGTACCACAACGGGCTAGCCTGGGATTTCCTAAGTCCACATAAAATTGGTGCAAAAGCAGGGTACCACTTGTGCAACGAGGATGACGCAATGGTGGAGGAATGCGAGAGGCCAATTCCCTCGAGCACCTGCCATTGTAGTATCTGTAGAAAAGAGATAGCGCGCCAACGTCACGTCGCAGAAACAGAGGGTCAAGAGAGTTTGAAAGTAGGGGACAGTTAATTAATCTTTTAGCTTTTGACTCAACCCTATCCAGAAGAGAGGAGGAGCCGGAGCCCCTCCAAATGTGAGAACAGTACTCCATACAAGGGCCAATAAGACCCTTATATATTTGGAGTAACTGTTCATAAGAAAAAAATTCTCTCAATCTGAACAGAACTCCCAGCTTCTTAGAGGCCGATTTAGCAACCATTGTGATATGTGGTTTCCAAGATAGTTTGTTGTTTATGTTTAAACCAACAATATTAATGTTATTTATAGGTGAGACGGAGAGCCATCGAAGAGGATAGGAAAGTTTTTTAAGAGTTGAATTTCACAAGGTTGCTATGACCCCACCTGGAAATTCCATCCAGATCGGCAAGAATAGAATCGGAAAGTTGAAGACGAGAAGCAACTCTAAAAGCAAAAGAGGGAGCAGATTTAAAATGAGTAGAAGAATGTAGAGTTGAATCATCAGCATAAGAGTGAACAGAGTTAGAAGTGCAGTGGAGAAGATCGGTAATGAAAAGTATGAATAAGGTTGGAGATAAAACAGAACCCTGAGGAACACCACAGTTGACAGAAAAGGAGGAAGAGGTCGCCTCATCTACAACTGCCGAAATGGAACGATCTGAGAGAAAACTAGACAAAAGTAAGCAAAGAGAAGGAGGGAACC
>SEYY01004512.1:0-5000 GCA_009176605.1 Armadillidium nasatum
TCTGCATCTGGTCCTTTAGTTTGGGAGAGTTCAACCAACAGACCCTGGGATTTTTTTTTTCTTTAATCTCCTCTACACAATCAAAAAACCAAAGATTATCTATCTTTAGTCAAGTTTATAACCATCACAAATATTCGTAAGAAAAGTCTTTTAAAATTCTATTAAAATTACCTGAAGAAATGAATTTCATTAATTTTGAAAACTTACTTAACCATACATTGTATTAATTTCGAAATACTTACTCAGCAACTATTAAAATGGTTAAGATAGATCCTGTTTGAAAAGTTCTTTGTTTTGAATTTTCGCAGTATCAAAAACATTCCTCTCATCACATCACTTTCAAGTATTGACTATGTCCTGAAATATGATAATTTTTTTCAAACATTTACACAACTTACTATTCTAGTTTATATATATATATATATATATATATATATATATATATATATATATATATATATATATATATATATATATATATATATATATATATATATATATATATATATATATATATATATATATATATATATATATATATATATATATATATATATATATATATATATATATATATATATATTTATATATATATATATATATATATATATATATATATATATATATATATATATATATATATATATATATATATATATATATATATATATATATATATATATATATATATATATATATATATATATATATATCATAGATCTGTATTTGGACCTCTACTGTTCCTAATATAAATATAAAGGATTTGGATCATGAACTTTAATGTATTGTTTATAAGTTTGTAGTGACACCAAAGTGGCTACTTCTGTAAAGAATAGTGATGGATGTAATAGGTTCAAAGTAATCTAGATAGACTTCTTGGATAGATAGATAAGTACGAAATGAATTTTAATAGTAAAAAGTGAGATTTTCATGTAGGTTACTTGAATTAAGGATTTAACTATATTATGAATGGAGACTGGCTTGAGTCTGTGGACTATAAAAAAGATTCAGGTGTTATTTAGCAGTAATCTGAAAGTAGCTAATTAATGTGTGGAAGTATGGAAAAGAGCTAAATATGTAAGATATAATAAATTGCAATGTTGTTTGCAATTTATCATATCTTAAAGAGGTTAAATGCAAAATGTAAAACAGTAATATTAGGCTAGTATGGAGTAGTGAGTACAATCCTTCACCTTTTGATCAAGTTGTAAGTAACAAAAATTCAGTAGCATTAAAAATTTCTATTTTATCAAACTTATTAAATTACATTGCTTGTTTCACCAACTTTAAAAAAAAAAAAAAAATAGAAATTTGATTTTAAAGCACTACTTACCAGCTTTCTAGGAGCATTAAATATATATGTATAATCCAGAAGTAACCATCACTGGAAATCAACATCAAATTTTCAACTGATTCAATGCATATAGTAAAATGGGAGGAAGAGGCAATGTTTGATAATTCCTTAGCAGCAATGCCAAATTCAGACTAAAGAGGAGAAAAAATAAAGAAATAAATACACAAACAAAACTAATGAAGAAAAATTGTCTATTTTATTTTTTTAAATATATGTTTATACTTTCCATCCACTCAATATACTGGGCATTCGTAACTTTCAGACACTCATATATATATATATATATATATATATATATATATATATATATATATATATATATATATATATATATATATATATATATATATATATATATATATATATATATATATATATATATATATATATATATATATATATATATATCTTGAAGTTTCTTTTGAAGTAGTAAAATCTGTCTTATGTCTCCATGGGAAGTGAAATTGGAGGAAAAAGGATGAAGAATTACTAAGATTGAACTAAAAAAATTATAAAGGTTGAAAGGGCATTTAAAATTAATGAAATAGGAGAAGTAATTAAAATCTAGTCATGGAGACGATTATTTTTAAAAGAAGCAAACTTTAACACACTTAACTTTCTTACCTAAAAAGTTTGATTATTAAATAGTTTATTTGCCATCAGAATTTTTTATTCATAAAGAATTTTTCCTCTGTGAGGAACAGGATGTTTCTAAAAGTATATCTACAACAATTCAGAAAAAAATACATTTCTAACTTTTTAAATTTTAAACACTTTTCTATAACATAAAATATAAATAGCAAAAATTTAAAAAAAAAAAAATTACATTTCATGAAATTTAAATTTATACATTTCTCAAGTTTATAAGACTTCCCACAGGGTTGGTAAGGGTAGTTCTTACATTTGGAAAAATTGGGAAAAAGGTTGTCAATAATACCAGAAAAATTGGGAAAACTTGAGAAAAACGTAGAATAAATAAATTTTATTACATAATTACTTAAATATAAATTAATTTCATACACCTCTCTAAATAATTTTAATCTTATAAAAAAAAATCACTTGCATTTTATATATTAAAAAAATTCACTATTTGCAACTAGTACAATATTGTTATCTAGATTGTATATTTCATATGCTTTATCCTTTCAAACAAAGTGCCTATATACTTGCACCAGTTTTGCAAGTTACATACATACATACTACTATTAGTGTATTGCTGTATGATATTGACACAGTTTTGCAAAAAAAAAAATAAAAAAAAATAAAAAAGCATTACATATATATATATATATATATATATATATATATATATATATATATATATATATATATATATATATATATATATATATATATATATATATATATATATATAGTAATTATAGCGTTCACTGTGGTGGATTTTTCGTTTGAGACCAGGTTGCTGAAACTAACAACATACCTACCAGTTGTGAGTTCAACTGGAACTACATAAATACGCACTTTTTGTCATTGTTTGGAACTACACTTAGGGATACCAAGTTTGCGAACATGAGCGTAGGTAGTGAAATTGTAAAAAAAAAAAAAAAAAAAAAAAAAAAAAAGCTATTTTGGAGGAAAAAAAAAAAAAAAAAAAAAAAAAAAAAATATATATATATATATATATATATATATATATATATATATATATATATATATATATATATATATATATATATATATATATATATATATATATATATATATATATATTTTTTTGGGAGGTTAGGCCTTTTTATTGGCCATTAAACATAGGTAATGAACAGTGGATTTTTTGTTATGTTAGGTCAATATGCTGGCTGTTAGGCATAGTTTTACCCTTTAAGTTCAGGTTAGGTCATCTTACTAGTTTATTAGATCTAAAAAACATTCGACTAAACCTAACCTGAAGTAAAAGTGTAAAAACTACGCCTAAAGCCCAGCAAATTGACTTAACCTTACCAAAACCTACTTCGTTAACTATGCCTAACAGCTAACAAAAATTCCTAATCTAATGTTTGCTATATATATATATAGGCACCACCTCACAAGAGTGGGAAAGGAGAATGGTAAAATAAAATAAATAAATATATGAAATAGCTGTACAAAATTTTTGTAACGCCAATATTCTTGCAACCTTGTCATAATAGAAACTCAAAGGCTATGATATTTAATTTCAAATCCCTTCATGTAGTTTCAGTCAAACTAGCAATGCATAAGTATGGTTTTTAGTTTCAATAACCTGGTCTCGTACAAAAAAAAAAAAAAAAAAAAAAAAAAAAAAAAAAAATAATATTACAATATATATATATATATATATATATATATATATATATATATATATATATATATATATATATATATATATATATATATATATATATATATATATATATATATATATACCTAATTGTTATATTTATTCAACCTTTCTTAAAAGTCAATATATGAATGATGCTATAGTAAGATTGATTTTGCTTTTCTGGGTGGTAAATCTTGATTTTGTTATTACTTTGGTGTATTGGTGACTTTGCATATTAGCTTATATGATATAATCTAATGATATGTAATAAATTACATGCTACACATACTGTAAAATAATGGAATCAAGTTGATTATTTGAATGGGGAAAATAGGAATCTGGGATAGACCATTCATGGTGTATGTCAAGTTTAGCATTTTCTTGACTGGGACAGTCTTGATAGGTCCCTGTGGCTTCTAATTGTCTCTTATTTTCTTATACTCTCATGATTAAGCCAGTTAAATACCTTTATCAAAACCTATATTTTTTGGTAAAAATTGACCTTGGGAACAAAAATCTTGGGCCTTAGTTTTGAAAATCTTTTTAAACACTTTTGAATTATTTTATGAAACAACTTTTAATTTCATTTAATGTAGTATGCAATCTTTTTAAACACCTAAGCACAACATGGTATCTCTGTATAAAATTGATTGTCAACACTATTGTAAAGATGTCAATAAATTGAACTCTTCCAACTTATTATATATAGGCCTGTGTGGCCAACTACATAAGATACAGACCTACTATTAGTTAGACATCTTAGGGCATTTACAAAAAAAAATATATCAGACCTTTAAAAACAATTCAAGGCAAATTCCCAATCAATCCAGATTCTTCGACAGATTTTTCTATCTCTCCCAAAAAAATAAACAAAGTATCACATGATATCAATAAACACTACAAAAGACGACGCCATAATTCATGGTTGCTAAAGCAAAAAGTTTTAGCGATAAAATAACAGAGATTAAGGGAAATAGTTTTATGGTGATAGAAATATATTTGTATATTTAAAATTAATATAATCGGTGAATATATTTGCAGATTTAATTCAAAAACAGTCAAAATTATTATAACGCAAATAAATATTATAAGTCTATGATATATACATTACATTTGAAAATAAATATTTTAATAATTTCCAAATCTCCATATATTTTATAATTTACCATACTCATTTCTCTCAGTGTAATAATAGATTTGGTGTTAATCGTCGATGACTTTTTATTCATTGCAAAAATTTTAGTCTGCAGTATCTCCTCAATGGAAAAAGATAATAGACAAGCAAAAAAGTGATGAGGATGTAAGCCAAAACCATGTATGACTAATAACTGTTTAGCTGCTTCCTTG
>SEYY01004512.1:20000-25000 GCA_009176605.1 Armadillidium nasatum
TTATTGTTATTATTATTATTATTACTGTTAGGAAATTTTGAAAACTTTATAGTCAATTTGAAGTGAAATGTTTTATGTATGGTATCGGAAGTTTTGAGAGTTGGGAAATTCACTCAGAGGGATTGTGAAAGAGAGTTGACCACTCTTTATGAATAATAGAATAATAATCTTTATTAGAATAATACTGCTTAAATTGATACTTAAAAGAGAGTAAGGGAGCTAATTATGGAAATGGGGTTGTTACCTGTTTGTAACATAGACATAGTAACAGTCATAGTTATAACATAGACGTAGTTATAGTTTTAATATAAACATTGTCACAGTCATAGTTGCAACATAAATGCTGTCATAGTTGTAACATAGACATAATCTTAGTCATAGTTGCAACATAGACAAAGTTATAGTTATAACATAAACATGGTTATAGTCATAAATGATGTCATAGTTGTAACAAAGACATTATCTTAGTCATAGTTAAAACATAGACATAGTTATAGCTATATTATAAACATAGTCATAGTTACAACATAAATGCTGCCATAGTTGTAACATAGACATTATCTTAGTCATTGTTACAAGATATACCTAGTCATAATCATAGTTATACTATAGATATAATTATAGTTATAAATAACACAGACTGTTAGAATCATAATTAAATCCCTGACATTGTCAACAATGATTTAGTTATTGAATAAAATGAACAAAAAAAGAATCAATTCAAAAATGTTCCATTTAGTCATTTGAAAAATATTTTGAGTTGATAGAAAATTTGAATATCCTTATGAGACGATTGGTACCCAAATCTGAATAAGTGTATTAAATAGAACTATAATATATTAATATTATAATTTGGGTTATAATTGTAAGATTACAATAAGATTCTGTTATAATTATTAGAGCTTATCTAAAATGGTCTTGTGCCGTTTTTGCTGTTGACACAGAGAAATACAGAAAGATATGAAAACGTCCAAATATTTTCAAGATGAGAACGCTATTACATGCTGCTAATTGTTATTATTATTATTATTATTATTATTATTATTATTATTATTATTATTATTATTATTATTATTATTATTATTATTATTATTATTTATTAATATTATTATTATTTTATTATTATATTATTTATTATTATTATTATTATTATTATTATTATTATTATTATTATTATTATTATTATTATTATTATTATTATTATTATTATATTATTATTATTATTATTATTATTATTATTATTATTATTATTATTATTATTATTATTTATTATTATTTATTATTATTATTATTATTATTATTATTATTATTATTATTATTATTATTATTATTCAGCAGCAGGAGTTTCACATTCTAACTACTAACAAGTTTTTCTCATAGATTAATTTTTTTCATTAATTTGAGAAAACTTTTATTTCAATTACTTAAAATTACTTAAATTTTTAATAACTTATTTTAATTACTTTAAAAATGTAATTACTTTGATCTTGGCTAAAGTTTCATGTCTTTCAGCTCCGTCTCCAGCTCCGACTTCGGATCTAACTCCGGCTTCGGACTCTGCTCACTACTACTACTACTACTACTACTACTACTACTACTACTACTACTACTACTACTACTACTACCACTACTTCAGGAGTACCCACTCCAGGAATATTGATTGTAAGCTGTTCTATACTTCTCAATGGAGGAGGTATACGAATTGAGAGTTCAGAAGAGAAGTGTCCTTTGTAATATCTCTCAGGAAAAAAAAACAGTTTAATCCAAACCGTGAAATAACGGTAGAGTTATTGATTCCAGTACTTGAAAGAGTTGGTTTGATTCCCTCAGCCGAATTGGAGATAGAAACCTACTAAAATTTCCCCTCCCAGAAATTCTCCTCCCCATGAGGGGAGAATTTTATATTTGAAAAAAATATATTAAAATAAATCAAGGTAAAATCTTTTTCTGCTTCACTTTCAAAATCTGGAACACACTTCCTTCCTCAAATTTACTAACTACATTCATCAAGCTAAGCACTTTCAATTCCTGTGTACTCAATTTCCTTACAATCATTGAGCGACACACTTTCAGTTGCTGCGTACTTGCAAACATCTTCCATTAAATTTGAATTGAATCTCGTATCCTCCTTCACTGGAGGATGTCCTGTAGACCTTTTAGTTATTTCCAAAAAATGGTCCTCATAAGAAATCGGCAATTTAAATATATATATATATATATATATATATATATATATATATATATATATATATATATATATATATATATATATATATATATATATATATATATATATATATATATATATATATATATATATATATATATATATATATATATATATATATATATATATATATATATATATATATATATATATATATATATATATATATATATATATATATATATATATATATATATATATATATATATATATATATATATATATATATATATATCTCTTCCTCTGATGAGCAAAAGCCAAAGGGCTACCGAATTTCACCAGAGTTGGAGGAATACCGGAAATCTGGTCGTTAACGGCCGACATTGTCCGGATACACGGCGTTTAAAAGTGTGCAAATCAAAGGAAGTTGGATAAACAGATATGGGGTGGGTGTTCCAAACCTTATTTAATAGAGTACATGTAAGATTGAGCATAGCGGTGAATTCTGGGATCGGAGAGTTGGACAGAGAAAGGATGAGACTGTGTAGAAAGTCGTGATCGCACGAGCCCTTCTCAATAGAGGAGGTATGTGAAGTGTGAGTTCAGAAAAGCAGTGCCCGTTGTAATAGCGATAGTATTGAGAGAGTAATGCAAAAATTCGACTGGTAGAAATAGATTGAAGAGAGTTAGTAAGAGTAAAAGAGTTGATGAGAAGAAAAGTCCCATAATCTACCTGTTAGAGAAGAGCTGTATGTGTGGAACTACCCCAGATGCGTGAGGCGTACTCTATACAAGGGCGAACAACTCCCCTATCCTTCCAAAAAAGATCACTAGAAAAAGAAACTCCGAAAATATTGAGGACAGATGAATGTTTGAGTTGTACGTTTTCGAAGATGTCATAGTTGTGGGGAAGATTGTGTCGAGTAGAAAGGTGGAGGAGTTGAGTTTATTATTATTATTATTATTATTATTATTATTATTATTATTATTATTATTATTATTATTATTATTATCATTATTATTATTATTATTATTATTATTATTATTACCAAGAACAAAGGAAGAACTTTGACCGATTACAAGAACTGTTATAGAAAGATCTGAAAGGAAATCAGAGAAAAGGTCACAGAGAGAAGGGTAGATCTCGGAAAAGGGAAGTTTTGAAATCAAAGCTTTTGCGCCAGCTTCTCTCGAAGGCTTTCGATATATTTACCGCCACAGCGAAAGAATTACCAAAACACCAGAGCGCGAAGGCCCAAGAGTCAGAAAGAAGGGAAAGGAGATCACCAATAGAGCGTTTCTTACGAAAGCCATACTGGCGATCAGAGATAAGGTTGGAAAACTTGAGATGTTTCCAAATCTTCCTGTTAAGGATAGATTCGAAAACTTTAGAAAAATCGGAGGTTAAAGAATGGGATGATAGTTAGAGGGTTGGGAGGGGTCCCCCTTCTTCGACACAGGTTGAATGAGTGCACGTTTCCAGCAAGAAGGGAAGGTCGAAGTAGAAAGGCAAAGACGAAATAGTTTGCACCAAGGGTGCAAGTTCGATAGCACAAGTTTTGAGAACTGCAGGACAAATACCATGAGGACCACACGCCTTCTTAGAATTAATCTCAAAGAGAGCAGAAATGAAATCTTTAGAAGATATTACACTATTAGACATAAATGAATTGGACGGGGTTGAAGTAGATGGAATAGCTCCGAAATCGTCTAAGGTAGAGCTAGAGGGAAAAGTTTGAGCAAAGAGTTCAGCTTTAGTAGAAGGTAAAACGGCAGTTGAACAATCAGAAAAAGACTAGAGGGGCGATAGAGGATGAGGCAAATTTAGAGTTGACATTTTTTGCAAAAAGTTAGCATGGCCGAGAGGAAGAGGAACCAGATGGATTATTACATTTATGACGGAGAAAAGAGTTTTTGTTGTTACGAAGATTAGATATTGCACGATTCCGGGATGAAATATAAGTTGAAGGAGTTTCTGGTTTTTGACGACAACGGTAATCCTTGAATAACAATATATTATTTATATATATATATATATATATATATATATATATATATATATATATATATATATATATATATATATATATATATATATATATATATATATATAATAAAGTACTTTACAACCGCAAATCTGAAACGTTTCTCTGAAAGTGAGAGCCCTTCTTGCGGAAGAATTGAAGAGACAGCACAAAAAACGGGGATAAGAAGATGATCGGATGAACCCATAGGAGGAAAGAGTTTAACAATATAAAGAGAAGGATAAGAGGCTAATAAAAGATAAAATATGTTGGATTCATCACCAAGACGGTCAGGGATACGTTTAGCAATTTACAGCAATTGCACAAGGTCATTTTGGATACCAAAACGAAAGATACGTTCATCAGCTGGATCATGAGAACTAGATGAAAGCCATTGGCGGTGATGAACATTGAAATCATCCAAAATGATGATTTCGGAGAAAGCAGAAGAAGAAAAAAAGAATGTGTTTTTGTGTGTAATATATATTATATATATATATATATATATATATATATATATATATATATATATATATATATATATATATATATATATATATAATATATATATATATATATATATATATATATATATATATATATATATATATATTATATATATATATATATATATATATATATATATATATATATATATATATATATATATATATATATATATATATATATATATATATATATATATATATATATATATATATATATATATATATATATATATATATATATATATATATATATATATATATATATATATATATATATATATATATATATATATATACACA